>CM033270.1:17910767-18212746 GCA_019343175.1 Oedothorax gibbosus
CGATTTTTATTTTTAATATTAAATATTTTTCTAACTGCTAAAAAGCTAGCAAACGATTTTTGTTTTAGATGTTTATTTCTAATTTTTTAGCTGTAATTAAACTAAATATACTTAAAAATCGTTTTAAAAAATGTGTAAAATAAAACTAAATAAACAATCCGTGAAAACGTGCTGTTGAAGGAGCAATAAATCTCTAAGGTCTTCAATGCATTGAATGGGAAACATAAAAACTTTTGAAAATGATAGAAGGAATGGACCGATTCGAAAAATTCTTAGCCTATATTTGTTCCGGAGATGAGATGAATTTTTGTGCCAAATTTCGTGACGATCTGTTTCGTGGTTCTTTAGATCTCGTGTCTTGTACAAACAAACGGAAGTTGCCTTTTATGTATATAGATTTAGTGAATGAACCAGCATTGCTCATCAAACAATGATCTTCACTCCTAAGTTTCTGTTATGCCAAATTAAATTGCAAAAGAATTAAATCCTTACATATTTACTTTTTATAACACTATGCCTGTAATATGTATTTTTTATACTTTTAATGACTTGAGAGAGAAAATCATCATATTTATTCACAATAACTAATTGCTTTACAGCTTCAACAAATGGATGAGAAACTCAAAGCTGGAGGCACTTTAACAGAGGAAGAAGAAGCAAGATACAAAAAATTCGATGCTTCCCTCAACAAACTCAAAGATAGGCTCGCTAAAGGGAATTTGGAAGCTGGTGAAAAAGGTCACAATCAAACTGCTGCTATGACTGAGCATATGACCAAAATATGGGACAAAAAAGCAATCAAGAAGACTTCTCCTGGGCTTGTGACTAAAACGGTAGGCCATATTTGAATTTAGCACTCTTGACTTCGGTATAAGCTGTAAGTGGCTAATTAAGAATATGTATGCGTTATGTGGTTATATGTCTCCAAAAAGGAGTCAAATCTGAGGTAGAGTGATAGATTAAGAGATATATAGAGTATATTAGGGTGGTCCTTAAAAATGAAATTTCCTCTATAGAAAAGTTCACCCCTCAATTTCTTTATTCATAAAATAATTTTAAAAATAATTCCTGCGAAATTTTAGCCAAATCAACTAATAATAGCATGTGCCCACAGGGGTTTAAGTTTTGAAAAGTGAAATTATTATTATTATTATTTTTTTTTTTTGGGGGGGGGGGTAATATTTCCGTTATAAATCAATATACCGTATATACTCGTGTATAAGCCGAGAAATTTTGGACAATTTCAGTGCCGTAAAAATCGGGTCGACTTATACACGAGACATCAAATTTCCACAAAAAAAAAAATCCCATGTCCTTAAAATAAAACTAAATTTCAATCAAACTTAAGGTTTAGATACTATCTATTAAAAATAAGGACCCAAAAGTGGTTAAATCTTGAAGATGAAATAAGATTGCTATCTGTTCACGGTATCCACCATAATGATACTTAATTGTTAGTTCTCCACGTGATGCGTATTTTGCACGTGTAGCTCTGGCACAGGCAGTTCAGTCAACCAGTCTTTAAGGTGTAAAGAAAACATTGGTCCGTGACCTTGGCAGCATAGTCTTCACGCTTCACTGAACTTAGTTTCAACTTCTCCATTCAGGGTCGGCAATGTCAAGGACACTCGGAGATGAAACCCGTTTTATTTTCATTGGGGTTGAAATTTAGCTTGCAAAATAAATAAAAATTACGATCCCGTTATGAACCGGTTTCTTCTTATTTTCTTCAGAAGGCTGGCCTACCTGGCCTTTTCCTACCTCGACTTATACACGGGTTACCGATTTTGGAAGGATATTTGGTTTAAAAATGGGGGTCGGGTTATACACGGAGTCGGGTTATACACGAGTATATACGGTATATGACGAAAAGATACTCCGTACAAATGTTATAGATTATAAATTTCTTACAACTTTGTCATTTACATTTTTGATCTATAAGTAACAGGTTTTGAGTTATAGGGAAAAGAACGAGCATTATTTTACGAGATTGTGAATCATGGCCACACTACGCAAACCCTATTTATCATAATGGTGTGACATAAAAGTGATTATTTAGGTAACTTTTAACTGTTCTGTCTAAAATTGAACCAAAAAGGAACAGATGCAAGTATTTTAAGAAAAAGGCATTTAAAATATACCACAATTTAAAGACTTTTGGCTGTCAGGGCGGTCGCGTCGGTGGAGTGAGGGGCGGCACTTTTACCAATGGAAATAAACATTATTTACAGAGGTATATGCATAGTTAATTAACAAATGACCATTCTTAGAAATTTAATGATGTCTCTAATCAGGTCCATGTTGCAGGTACATTGTGGGGGAAGGGTGTTATTGGTTTATAAATCTTAATATTTTAATAATAATGAAAAGTAAAATCAAAAAAGGTAATTTTAATTTTAAAGGAATCTATATTCTATAATATAAGTAAATGTAATTTATTTATGAAAACCAGATAAATTGAAAGAAAAGGAATATTTTTAGTAGAATAAATAATATAGGATTTTCCTCCCTGTATTATTATTTATTTTCCTTTATATATTTCCCCTTTTTTTACAGCTTATTGAAAACTGCTGTATTAGTAAAGTTTTTACATTATCTCTACAAGTAACAAACTAATCTAGAATGTAATTATATTATGAATGAGACATTTGCCGCTTTCGAAAAATGTCACCAATGCTTATTCTTAATCAAGTATCAACGTAAGAATCTGTAAAAACCTGATATTTTCGAAAAAATTTAAGTGATAAATTGCATTAATAAGTGATTTATTAATGCAATTTGGAGCATAAACTCCAAATTGCATTAATAAATGAAGAAATATAAATTAAAGCTAACCAGCTTTTCTGCAAAAAAAGTGGAATGCCCTGCCGGTATCTTAGTAAACAAATAATGAACAAGCAACAAATCACATTGCACTACATTTTATGATGTCATTCCAAACTGATTCATATGATAAGAATAAATTTTTCTTCAAATATTAATTTTTTATATAAAGTTTCTCATACCATTGTTAATGTGGCAACAGTGATTCATTTAACTGACTAAAAATTTAATTTCAATACTAATTAAATGGGCAGTTTGTTGACAGACAAAGAGAGATAGATGTCCGTACAGCAGACAATCATGCAGACAAAATGTATAAATGTTAGGTCTCTGTCATTACTTTCTTCTAACAAAAAAAAGACGACTGGTAGAACTGATTTTGGAAGAGGGGTACGGAGAGACAGACATCTTCAATACCTGCATTTCCATTTTTTTCAATTCTTTCAAAATAAAATAATGAAAAGTAGTCTTAAAATAGTGTATGAATATCTTCAGATCCACATTATGTATTTTTTTTTACTTTTTCAGGTAGCAGAGACCGACTCTAAAAAGAGTTCTGCGGGCAGCACGATTTGCTACTTCTGCAAAGAACGGGTCTACCTAATGGAACGACTGAGCGCCGAGGGGCTCTTCTTTCATCGAACATGCTTCAAGTGTGAATACTGCGGCACTGCTTTGAGACTTGGCGATTATGCTTTTGACAAAGATGCTGGAGGTAAGATTGTAGCTTTGATGATAGTTACTTATTTGTAACCTGGCAATATGTACCACTTTAATGAAATGTTATACTAGTAGATTTCTAAGATTAAAATTCAGCTCTCTGTTATTTAAATAAAAGTAACGGTTGTTTAAAGGCAAGAAAAATAAGATATAAATGTTTGTAAAATCTAAAATGCCTTTAAATACAATTAATCGTCCCAAATATGCTATAGATTTTTTTTAAAAATCATTTTTGAAAAAAAATCTTGATTTGCTTAATATTTAAATTTATGAAAGCTTTAATTTAATGAATTACAAAATTAAATAATTTGCAAAATTGATGCCCCAATAGGAAGCTGCTGCATATTTGAAAAATTCTAAAAGAATTTCAACATTGGAATTATGAAAATGGTATAGCACTGAGAAATATTGAAATTTTACAAATTGATTGTTTCCTATTATATTTTCAATTAATTTCTTTAAAACAAATTTATCACTACAAACAGTACATCTTTGATTTGATAGTTATTTTGTGTAAGATTAGATATACTTCACCTTATTTCAGGTAAATTCTACTGCACCCCGCATTTCCGCATGCAAAAGACCGACCTGCGACAACAGGAAATGATGAAACGCAAACAAGCCTTCCTCTCCTGCGCCTTGGAGAAACAAGAAAAAGAAAAGCTCTACCAAATCCTCCTGGACAACACCGAAAAGGCCCTTTCCCCTAGTAGATCCTCCACTGGAGCAGTCAGCCCCACTGTCACCGATTCTCCCGCGGCACATCCAACGAACGACGTCCGAATATCTCCTTCCAATCTACTAGCTGAACCGCCTGGCGTGGTTGGTAGAGATCAAACCCCAGAGAGGGTTGAGTATGAGAATAGCATTATTGAGATGTCTGAAGATGAGCTGTTGACCAGCGAGCTGGAAGAAGAGGAATTGACACAAAAGAATTTGGGGCCGTCTCATGATTTGGCTACTAGTGAAGATGACTATTCTGATCTAAGGTAATTATTGCTAGGGTTTGTATTGTGATTATTTTTAGACTATAGTTAACCGATGTATTATTAATTATGGTGTATTAAAAACTTAAGCTATTAATTTAAGTATCAATAAAAGGGTAATGTTTGTTGAAGATTGCTTTAATTGGTTGATATAAAATTGTATAAAACTGTAAATCCTAAACTTTTATTCTCAAGTTATTTTTCACCCTTAGGATTAATTATTTTTTCATTTTGCATTCAATCATTTTTAAATATTTTAATTTCAGACTTGCCCTTTATCTAATTCATATGTATCTAAATATATTGGTATTTTATTGTCTTAATTGTAATCTAATTTGTATTAAAAAATAATTTTATCTTCCTTAAATTTCGTATAATTACAGTACAATATGGAGAATAATATGTATAACACATAAAAATAGTTTTTATTAGAGAATAAAGAATATTTTAATGTTTAATAATAATATTTCTAGCACTGACTCTGAGTCTGATGAAGAAGCATTTGCCGAGGAACTGGAAAGATCGCTGACTGCCGATGAAACTCGGAAGCTAGCCGAAACATGGAACAGGAAATATTCCACGCTCTCGTATCCCAGTGAATCCTCCTCATCTTCGGCTGATGACGAAGGGTCAGATACTGAGATAGGTAGTGATGACACAAGCCATGACATAGACAGCGATGCTGAATACAGCATTGAGAATAGTGAAGAAGGTAAATTATATGCTGGTATTACTCTTTCAGGGTTTTTAAAAGTACTTTTATTTCTTAAGAGAGGTATCAAACTATTTTTTTTTTCATAAGGCTATAATATATTTACCCACATAGCCATTGAAGAGGTACGGGTCAGCCTAGTTCTGATCTTGGAACTTCTTGCATGCTAGCCCAATGCTAAACCGTCTGCAACGAAGTAAGTACTCAGCAGCGAGAGCTAGTATTGGGTATATGCGCTGATCACCACAGTACTCCCCTTTAAGTGAGTTGGTGTAGGAAAGATTGATGTGGTATTGCTTGAAGTGAGTCTCAAGACTTTGCTGCCTGCTTTGAATCTTAGGACTTTGCTTACGAGTTGTGTCAAGGTTGTCATATGCAGCCTTGGATAGCGCGTGTCTGATGTCACCACTGAAGAAGTACAGGTTGATCCGTTTTTTTTATCCGGGTACCTCGTGCATGCTAGCCCAATACTAAACCGTCTGCAACAAAGTAATTATTCAATCACAAGGGCTAGTATTGAATATTTGTGCTAATCACCCCACCATTAAAAAAAATGCTACTAAATTTTAGCTTTTGTTTTATGGGTTCTAAACAGTCCTTCGTTTTATACGGAATTTTTTTTTGCTTAGTTTAGGATTTTCCAATAAAAATATTGTACTGTAAAACTAAAATCTAGGAAAATAGTTTGAATTGTGTTATTAATTTGAACTAATAACTCTACTTAGGCAGACAGTAAGCGTATATGCATTATACTTGTTCTTAGCAAAGCAGAATTGCTTTTTTTTGCCCTGACTAAATGTAAATATTAACTAATGAATTCGTTTAGTTAAAATTTTATATGCATAACACAGTGATTATAAGTAAGGGGGCTGGGTGGGGGAGATAAAAGAATTTTATTTTTAATAACACTATTTTTTTATGTAATTAGATGGTGCAAGTGCAGACAAAGAAAGTGAACATCCAGGTGTCTCTAAAACACCAGACGAGAAAGAGTTCATCATGCAAGTTCCTGTAATTGATTTAAAAGCTATCAATAAAGTTCCTGAAGGTAGGGTTATATTTACGTATTTAAACTATATTGTTGTATTTTTAACAAATGTTGTTTAAAAGAGATTTTAGTAGAATTTTTAAAAATTTATTTATAATGAGGGTTCATAATGCTAGCTTCATAGGGGCAAATCCTATTTTTCATTTATGGTTTTAATACAGATTCAAGATATTTTTATATTTAAATTATGTAAATTATTTTAATTTAAATCATTGATTATTTAAATGACATTTTGCTTGATATGTGTTGTATTGAAAAATATTTTGAGAATGTTTAAAATATTCATTGTGAAACTGATGCTAGACTAAGGGCATTGTTACAGTAGTAAACATCGTAAACCAAATTGTGTTGTTAAAAAAACAGTATAGTAACACTTGCTCTTTTAATCAGTATGTTCTTTTAATAATAACCTTGGAAAGTTTCAGAATACTATTTTTTTATTAACTTTGTAGTCAATACAACCTAATTTCTAGTAAACCAAGTTAAAAGTACTAGTAACCAAAATAAAGTAGTATTAAAATGCTCAACCATATACAATTCTCCTGTCTAAAAACTTATTTTACAGATGATTCAACCTCCGAATCACTTTCTGAAGATACTACGGACAGTGAAGAGGATTCTGACGAGGAGACAGGCACCGAAGTCGAATCTGAGTCCGACTCCGCCCCCTTACCACCACCGCAAATCCCCACGATCGTTATTTACGAATCTCCGCCCCAAAATACAGACCTGGATCAGGATTGGAACGGAACCGCCTTAGCCAAACCCAATGATATCCCTGTTTTGGATGATACGATTGTTTTGTCATCTGATGCTTCGGCTTTAGACTCTAGTGTCGAAGTAGTTGAGGACTTGAGTCATAATTTAGAAGAAGCCGTCGCCCTAGCCGAGCCTCCGTTAGCGACCGAGGGTAAGTCCATCCAGCCTGGGGATTTGGAAAAGGGTCTTGATTCTCCTTCCTCTAACAAGGAAGCTGGTATTTCTTTTGTTGGAGCCTTTGAAACTAAACCTTCCTTGCCTGACCAGCAATCAGACAGTTCAGAGATAGTAGAGAACAAACCTTCTCATGCAGAAAATACTGAACAGGAAGCCAGTCCACAGATAGTAGAGAGCATACTTCCTAATGCAGAAAAGAAAGAAAGCAATCCTAAGGAATCAGTCATTGTACCATCCATTATAGAATCAAAAGCTTTGTTGCCTACCGCTGGATACGAGTTTGTTGAGAAGGTTACTGATAAGTCAGTTGCCATTGAAAAGAATGAAGCTAAAGTTTCGTCACCTGATGGCAAAATAGAAAGTCCTACCAAGTTTAAAGCTCCTTTGGCTACTGGGGAAAGTTCATCGGATTTGAGTAATTCTTCAGATATTGATTCTCTTGCTAAGGAAATAGTTTCAGGTGTAATAAAAGCTGCACAAGACACTGTTGTGGAAATTCAACCTTCTGAAAGTGCTTCTACTGAAGATATTGAACCAAATTTAACTATATCTAAGGACCTAAAAGAAACAAAAGAAAATGTGGTCCAAGCATCTAAGGAAAGTGAAATATCTTGTATAATTTTAGACACTGATGCTGCACTAAGTCCCAGCAATGATAATGTTGTTGCACCAGTAAAAATTTCTGATGAGAGTATATTAGAACAAACTCAAAACATTGATGAAGTTACTTCTTGTTCTTTGTTGCCAAAACTTTCATTTACAAAAGACTTTATTGTTAGAGATGATCAAATGGAAGAGAACATTCAGACTGAAGAAAACGACGTAGCAAATAAAAAAGTTCCTACTAGTGTTAATTCTGCAAAAATTCCTGATGCTGTACCTGTAAATGATATTGCTGTTGATAGGACGTTAGACAAGTTTGATTCCTCAAAGGAAAAAACTGATGTAAATGAAACAATTGTACTAGATGACAGTGATGATGTTTCAATGTGCGGTGTTTATCTGGATGACTCTTTTGAAAATGAAAAAGAAACACCTTCATTTATCACTATGCGCAAAAAGAATCATTCAAAGAATGACTCTTACGACTGGGACAGTGATAAAAGTCCTTCAACAATGCCTTATAGCTACTTTGAAGAGGAAGACAGTGTTATTCCTATTGATAGTTTTGTTGCAAAAAATGCTAATAAATCAAACCATGATCATCAAACCGACTCAGAAAAATATACTAAGTTGCCTGAAAATGAAAATAATGCATTTGCTTTGAAATCAATAGAAATTCACAAGTCTCCTCCTTACAACTACGATGTTTCTAAACACGAACAAAGCTACATTTCATGTTTGTCTCAAAGTTTACCAAACAGTTCTAATTCTTTCTTACAAGGCTCAAGCTTTCCTAAAACTGTGTCATATACTTCTGAGTTTACTAATGCCAAATCAAACGAAACAGGATCAAAGACTCCTACACCAACAAATTACCTAAACAAACTTCTTCCTCCTTTAGAATCTAAAGCTGAGAGTGCTGATACATTAAGTAAAGGCAGTAACGATTCAAAATATCCTTATGAGGTCATTGATTTAATGAGTAGATCTGATACATTAGTGTCCAGATCACCTAGTATTGCTGACCATAGTTCAGATTTGAGTAATTCTTCGAAAGATGACTCCAAATACAAAGGCTATAGTGGTAGTTTTGCGGAAAAAGTTAGGCCTAAAAGCTTGTTTTGTGATGCCATCTATTTGCGATCATTAGATATTAAGTTGCAAACTCAACCATTTCCATCACTCAATAAAAGCAATGATACCCTTGATGAGTACTGTAAAAGTGAAGATGAGGATAATGTCAGAAGGAAACTTTTTGATGAGAACAACAAAAGTGTGGAAGATTTAGATGCATCAGACTTTGGGCCATCCTTTGCTAGCTCGAAAGGTCCTGTTTGCAGCACACCCTGCAATGCGGCATCTACTACATGCTTAAAGAAAAGAGATTCTTTGGAAAAACAAGACAAAGCACCCAGCTTTCATTCGAATAAACAAAAAGGTAGCAAGCACTCATCGGTCTCCTTTTCAGCCCCAGAGTCCTGCAGCGACTTAGTCTCACCCTACAATTGTGGTCAAGCCAAGTCGTCACAAGAAAAAAGCTTCCCAACAAAAGTTAAGCCAAAATGTGACATGGATATCTCTAGGCTCAAGCAGAAGAGAGAAAAAAGAAAGAGCGTCCACGAAGACATTCAGGGTCTCCCGTTTTTTGACGAGGAGAAAATGATGTCTCCGGTCGAACCTTTCGCATCGACTGAAGTATTTGAAGCAGCTAAAGACCAAACCTGTGTGACACCAGTCTCAAAAACACCAGATCTAATAGACGAAGATAGGTATTTGCGCATGCAAAGCACTGTAGAGCAGGAGAAGGCAAGGCAGGAAGCCAGGGCTCGAGCCAGGTTAAAAAGTGATGAAGAACTCGGGTTGAGCCCCAACAACTATCGCAAGAAGTACAGGCGGCAGCTGTCTTTGAATTCGATTAACTACGATGAGCTTTGCAGTGACGAGTTTTGCGACCAGGACGACGAACTGGAAGATGATGTGATGAACAGTTTCTGTCAGACCAAGATTACTGGAATAGAAGAAACATTCAGCATGTTCAAAAACTCTGATCTGTGCTCAAAGAGTAAGGTCCCACCTGCATCTAGTCAAAAGCCACCCATAGATTCATATGAACCATGTGTTTTACCATTAGCCACCAATGAAACTTTTGAGTCCACAGACACTTTGAATGCAGTGGAGGGTACATCTAATGACTCAACTCCCCAAAGGAAGACCACTAAGCATTCCACTATCAGCTCACCTGAAACTAGTCCTGACATATTTGTTTTAGAAAAACCATCTTTTGATTCGAAAACTAAAGCTAAGAGCAAAGGCTCTCTGACCGAAGTTTCCGGGGACGACGATAAAACCAAATCAAATGGCAGAAAATCTATATTCTCTATTCTAAATTTCAGTAAGGGTCACCAATCTAAAGACAAGATCAAACATAAGTCGAAGGGTTCCGAAAAGGAATTTTCATCCTCCCTTCCAAGTGATTTTGGTGCTCAAACAAACACAAAAACTAAACCTTTCTCAAATTTAAAACTTTCTAAGTCAAAGGAAAAATGCAACAAAATAAAATCGAAATCTGTGCCACCTGAATCATCACTGATGTCTCCAAACGAAGTTGCTGATCATCCAGTAGTACCAATCAACATTTCATTTATGTCCCAGCAAGCCAAAGTCATTCCTAAGTACTCAGTGTACAGAAATCCAGAAACTTCAATCTCCACATTTCCTGTGCATTTACCCCTTCCAAAAATAGAGAATGGACTTGCACCAAAGGCTTCTGGTAAGTCCATTTGGCTACCGTTCCGGCTATTTTGCTGAGAAAAATATAGCTATAATCTGACGCGAGTGCTTGTCCAGCTGTACTCTGTTTCGAGTTCTTTATTTATATTTCTTTGTATTCTTTTTATATTCTTGACTTTTGCATGCTGAACCCTTGCTTGAATGCTTGTGCACCTTGCTTTATTCTCTTTTTGCTGTTGGCTGTTTAATTTTTAGAATTTTTTTATTTTTATTAAGTTATATATAATTTGTGCTGTAATTATTTGTACTGAAATTTTGTGGACAAATGTAGTGTTAAAATAAATGCATGCCTTTATTACCTTTGCATTTTTAGTTGGCATTTAAATGAACCTGCTTAATAGGTATCTATGACTGAACTAGTACTTAATTCATGTGCATGATTAGACTAAACTATAAAAATAAATAATGTGCATGGTAGTAACACTGTACCAATGTTATATGATTAGACTTTTTATTATTTTTATGTTTGCAAACTATTTTATCATGAAAATAGCATCAAAAGATATGAACCTGACCACTGCATTTTTAACTTTATTTTGCAATACATACTATTTGAATCAATATTCAATTATTGTAGAAACTATATTTGAAAAATATATTAATGTTATAATTATTTTCTATTTTCTTGTGGTATTAAACACATTTACTTGAATGATTTCTGCACTGTATCAAAATTCACATTTTCAATGAAAATTTCTCCTCATTTGTGCAAATACATTTCTCTTACACATTACAAAGTGGTAAAAGCATAATTATATTTCAAATTTAATTTTAAAAAAAATGTCCTTCATTATAAACATTTCCTTTGCTTATATCGGTTATCTGAAGGAAAATAAGCTAAAGTAACAGCTGTTTTATATAAATCTAAAAAATGTTTTAGTCATACCAATATTTAAATTTCATAAGGTATTAATATAGCAATTTATTTATTTTTCATGATTTGTTTTAGTTAAGCTATAGAGTTAATTTGGAATAAAGAACCAACATCTTAAGATGTATACCATAATTTTTTGAAAACCGCTTCGAAAGCAAGTGTATTATAAGAATGCCCTTTTATTTTTAAGTATAATTATATGACTTCCCAATAAGTAAGATATTATTTTATGAATAAAATACAGTTAAAAATATTACTTGGAGTTCTAAGAGATCCTTTAGCTCGCTTAAATTATTGTTAAAATGTTGCCAGCTGCAAAAGTAAACTTAGTTACACGGAAACAAACTATGTATTACCTTTGTTTGAAATAGAGTTTGACAAAATTATAAAAAACATTCCTAAACAATCATTTTATTTGTAAATTCACTTGTTCCATATATTTGAATATATTATTTAATATTTGAATCAACTAATTTTGCTTACATATATGTGTTATTTTATGAACATATTTCAAATGCAATCCAACCTAAGAAAAAAGAATTTACGATTCCAGTTTTCAGGATCATTCACAAGAAGATCTAAAAATAACATAACAAATAAAATATGAAACTTTTTTTTTATATAAACATGGTCTACACTAGTTGTAAAAAAATCATATTTTTTTTTCTAAAATCTGCTAGGGTGCGAAAAACTTCATAGCAAAAGTTAGTAAATCTGAACTTGTGAAGTTGCTGAAATAAAATTTTCTCAAGGCTTTGAGTGAAAAATCGCTTGTTTGTTGCATTCCCGTGAATAGATTGAGCTCCGTTTCATATTTTTAATCACCTGGCATTGTCAGGAGGTTAGTGTTCTATTAGGGAGTATTTTTTTTAACCTCCTGTGACTTGCGAAATCCTACACATAGATATATTATTTTTAAAAAAAAAAATGTTTAATATTTACTGAAGGGAACATCAATTTTAATGGTTGATGAGGTCTTAAGTTCTGAAAATACATATTTTGTTTGTGTGCAATGAATACACAAGCAAGCTTTGTTGGGTTTTTTTTTCTATTTAGTAGGTCCATTATAAAATTTTTGTAATTCAAAATGCTTTTATATACTGTAGAAAAATCTTTTTACAAGACCTCCGAAATCGTGCTTGACTCTGTGTACTTGTCAATTTGTTCACTAATAAACGACTGATACCTGCAATAAAAGGCTGAAGAGGGATTTTCAAATCCACTTCTATCGAAACCATTCTGTTCCTAAATTTTTAAATAAATTCTGTAGTTAGGAAAAACATAAAACATCCCTTTAAATGGCCATGCCTTAGGAGGTTAAAAAAGGTTTTGCAGTTTCTCTTAAGTATTGACATTGTCTAAAGATTCACTATAAAAGGCAATATTTAAAAAGATGAAATTTTGTATTGTAAAGTATGCTTCGTTACTGTTACTTTTTTCTATAAAACTATCTAAATTTAGAAGTTTTTATTTTAATAATAAATACCCCTCTTATATAAAATATTTAATAGGGATAGATTTGAAATAGGTAAAAATTTCTACCCTGGGTAAGTAATCCAACCGAATTATAGTATTTTTTTTTACTGTTAGGTCATTCTGTATTCCATAATTAACTTTATTTTCACCTGTTATACTACTTATTTACTATATATGATATCCACTAACAGTATCTACCTCTTATCATAAGAACTATTTTCACAAATTTGGTTTTACTTTTTTTAACAACACTACAATTTTAAATTTCCGGGAAAATATAGGCTGTTAATCTTACCTAATACCTTATTTGGATTAATGTGAATGTACATAACATTAAATAAATCAAACACAGTGTTAATATTTTATTCATTTTACAATAATTTTTTAATTTGTATACATAATTAGAAATGTCATACTATTTTATTACCATATGAATAAATTTCAGAATAAATTTAAAGACCAGTAGTATAATTTCTAAAACTAATTTTAAAACATTATTAAAAATTGTTCGATAACATCAGATTTTCAAAAGTCCATAGAAGTGGAAAAGGAACATATTCTTTTCCGTTTAGCCATTTTGAAGGTCATTAAAGAAACGGAAGTGTACTTCCATCTATTACTTAACTTGTAACCTTTGTTACCTTTGTTTACTGAGATTCAGATGAAACAGAATGAACTAATTCAGTTATATTGTAAATGCCTCTTTAAAGTCAAATGGGTTACTAAGAAATAAAAACAAAATTTTTACTATTCTTCCACAAAAAGGAATATTTTGTTGTGATTATAGTTGCATTTGTATTTGTGCTAGCCTTTTAACCCTAAATCTTTTGCTTGCTCTTTATTCCTTTTTCTGCTATTAATACTGAAGTTGTTTGTCTAATCATTTAATATTTAGTTCCATTAGTTTGTGTTTCTTTTAAAATTCTTATACTAAAGCATGAAGATATTCATCTGCATTTTTTCATACTTATCTACATATTTTGTGTTTTTTTACTTCTGCAGAAGACAGCTTCAGCGATGAAGAAGATACACAAGGAAGTAGAGCTGGCCATATTTCTAACATGGAGAAAACTGACAAAGTAATACTCTATTTAATTTCCTTATTCATATAACTGTAGAAAAAACAGAGTATGGAAACAGAGTTTGAAATCAACGGTTGCTACTCACAAAATGTGACCAAATCATACAATGGGAATGTTTCTTGTGATGTCACACTCTTCTTACTGCAATGTCATTGGTTGTTTGTTTTTTTCCCCTTATTACAAAAAACAAGCCAATTGGTTTCTTGTGATGTCACGCTCTCTGTACTGCAATTACATTGGTTGTTTGGTTTTCTTTCCATACTGCATAAAACAAGCCCATTTTAAGACAAATAATAATAGACATTTTAAGACCATTTTAGACCAAATAAATTTAGTCGCATTTATTGTGACTAGTTCTTTTTAATGTCACTACCAATTTTCTTATGGTGGTCCCCAAAGATCTTGCCAAAAATAATCATCTTTTAATCGCAAATTGTCAAGGATCTTGAACCTCTCAAAATTTTCTTCTGTGATCCTAAAATCGCAAAACTCTGGCAATGCATAAATTGTAAAATCAGTACTCTTAAATATTTAAAACTCCAGATATTTTTCCATCCAATTTATAACACTTGTTATCATATTGACTTTTTTTACTAAGGTATAGAATTTTGTTGGTTGTTATATAGTCAAACCTCCTTATCATTAACACAAACTCCTTCTTTTTCTTAAGGCCTTAAGAGCAGATAAATAAAATACTACTGATAAATTCAATATTCTATACAAACTTCAGTGTACATGTAACAGGCAATATGAATAATTGGGCATTGTTCACAACGCTCGGGCAGTTTAAAAAATACCCAAAAGTATGTGAACAAAGTGATAAATTATATTAAGAATATCACATTTCCCAGGCATTATGAATAATGCTGAATGTCGAATGGGCAACTTGATATTTTTATTCTTATTTCCTTACTTGCAAAGATGAGAGGATATATTATATTATATTACGAGACTTTTTTAATTAACTAAAAAAACTAATAAAAAAATAACGTGAGGTATGTACTTACAAATACATATAATTTATATGTTATACAAATACAAGTTAATATTTTAAAGTGCAAAGAGAAATAATATCAGTATTTATAATGACCGGTCTATGTCATAAAATATCATACACAAAAAAATATTAAATTGCCCAATTTCATCAGCCATTTTTTAAATTGCCCGGGCCATTATGAATAATTCTTGGATTAATCAAATTTCCTGTAACATACTAAAAAAGTTTCATTCATTTAAAAAATAAAGTGTATTCAAACCAATCATTAATTTTATCACCTGAAAATAAAAGCTTACAATATTTGTTTAGTAACCTTTGGAAGGTTAATTTCATATTTCTTTCTCATCAAAGGAAAAGAAAACGCAAAGGATTGTACAGAAGGTCCAGAAACAGCAAGTGCTGAAACGCCTGCGCAATGCTCAAGAGATCCAGCGCAGCCTTGACGAACTGGAAATCAGGCAGAAAGAATTGGAACAACAGGGGGTAGAGGTGGAGAAAATGCTTAGAGGGGAACAACAAGGTGAGTAATCTCTTCTTATAGTCCTTTCGATTACATTGCAAGCTTTGAAAGCACTATCTTTTCGTAAAGTGGTTTTCCAGGAAACGGTGTCAGCAACGCTGTTAAAACATACCTTGTTTGAGACTTTGATTGCAATTGTTTTCCAAACCCAAGTAGGGTGGAGGAAAAATTAAAACAGCCTCGCTCATGCTGTTTCTTGGGGAAACTACATGAGGGGATAAGTAAAGAAAGTGCTTTCGAAAGCTTGCGTTGTAATCAGAAAGACTATACCTATGACTGTGATTCAAGAAAACAGGGCATTCGTCTCTGGTCTTTCTCTCCTGATACAAACTGATTACTTGCTGATTGCTCAATATAGAGTATAAGCCAACTAAATCAGTTTTATATGACTGTCGACTCCTTAGCTGCTGACCTAGGATAGTAGTGGAGTAGCTTTTTACTGGTTCACTTAGTCTTTCATCCTTCTAGGCTTGATATTTGAGTACTAAGCTGTTTGATGAGGAAAGAGGAAATTAAATGGGGTTCATCATCGATCTAGCTAGTTGAGTATTGGCACTCAAGCCAAATGGTTTCTGAAACAGAGTTGGACATAGTCTTATAGGTCTATAGGCTCAGATAGACTTTAACCAAATAATCTATCTACATGTATGAAACGTGACTAGTAGCATATTTTAGAAATTAACTTGCAAAACCCGGAGTTCGTTTTAAGAATGTTGGAGTGCAGTATCAGGCATCAAGTCTGATTCCGAATTTAGTGTTAAACATTAAATATATATAGATGCAAGTTAATGTGCTCATTGATCGAAGTCCTGCGGTATATTCCAGTTGTGTTATGCTTTTCATATTGGGTCTGACCTCACCACTTGACCATAGTTGGAAGCTGTGTATTGGATGTAATAAAACTCTGAAATAAAGTTAGAAATAAGTTACCAGAACCATTACCAAAACATTTAACATGAGAAAACCTTGTTTAACAAAACTTCCATAGTCAGAACTGAAACAATAACAGTTAATCAACTGCAGACAATAAATCGAAAGTAATTTGCTTAAATAGGTGTATATTATAGAATGTTATATAATAGAAATGTTAATAAAGTAATTAAATATTCCTTTAATACAATCAATAACAATTCAGATTGCTTGTGTATCAATTTAAAGTTTCATACACTGGTATTTAAAATTGTATTCACATCCAAAATCTACTTACATCTATTTAAACATGGCAACAGATATAAACTTTTATTGCATTTAACAAGAGTAATAACTGAAATACCAAAAGTAGCAGCAACTGTTGAAGTTTTGAGTTATGTATGACAGTGTCTACTTGGCAAATGGTTTAATTCTTCAGCATGGTTTGAACTTTATAATCTTATCTAATTAGCACTGTTATCTTTCCAAAGTCCAGTAGTTTAAAGATAATAAACTACTGATATATGTTTTGTCCATTTTAAATGATACAGAGATAAAGTTCAATTGAGTTCCTTGAACTTTAAAAGCCTAATTATGATTGTTCTTGTATCAAGATTTCTTTGTTGGAATCCAATTCTTCAACTTGCATATCTGTATAAAATAATTGTTTTTAAAGTATTTAATTGAAGTTATTAATTTTTATTAGTAGTATTTATATCCAAAATTCAATAGTTTTGATGTTAATAATAGCTACAATGTCAAAAAATAATTATTGATTTTGAGTTTTAAGTACAACCTGTAACTTTAAACTCATTTTCATTCCTAGAGACTGAAACTATATATATATTTATTATTTTTAGACTCATGTTTTTCTATTGTGAATGATGATACCAAAAACTTTAAAAAACTGCAATCAATATAATGTTTGTAGTGCTAAACTAGAGGTGTAAGCACTACAGGAATTTTTGTATCAAGTTTGAAGTCTCTTTCGTTTTTCAGCAATACCTTCAAAACAAAAAGAGTTTTATGGCAACTATCCCTTGGGCATGTGCGATTTTCTCAAAAACCTTATTATGGCATACCTTATTATAGTTACTAGAAATGTGTACTAAATTTGAAGCCTGTAGTTCTTTTAGGGTCGGGCTATAGAGTGATTTCAGACAGACGAACCAATCTTCAAGAAACACTTTTTTATAATCTGCTCCCTCCAAAACCGATAGTAAACACAAAATCTCCATTTCAGATTTTCGACCCCAACACAATATTTTCATTAGATTATATTTCATATAAGGTAATTAACAGTAAAAAATAAATAAACGGACACTCCCAAGACAGATATGTGCATGTGTGTATCTTTCCGAAGGTTAATCAAGCGTGGTTTTTACATTTTCTTTCAACTCTTTTTGGAGTATCTCCTTTACCTTTAATTTGTTAGTACTAGGAATTGGTCTTTTCACAATTCAATGAAAACCAAACTATTTTTTGGCTTAGGTAAATTAAATAGAGATTTTGTGTTTGAGAGTGGTAATTTGAGGGGAGGTAATTCTAAAAAAGTAGTTTTGCAGATTGGTCTGTCATACTGGCTGTACCGCTATACAGCTCGAAACAAAAGAGCTACGAACGATCTTCAAGTTTGGTGTATGAGTTCCCAGTACATGTGATAATATGGATATAATATAATGGGGGGACATCATAATATGGATGTAATGGGGGGACATCATAATATGGATGTAATGGGGGGACATCATAATATGGATATAATGGGGGGGGGGGGACATAATATGGAAGAAAATATTGCCATGGAACTTTTTAGGGTTTTAAAGTCATTGAAACTACATTATAGGGTAGATGATTACCTTTAAATTTGTATTGATTTATTGTGTGGTATTTGAAAGTTGTGTAAACTTTTAACATTTATTGAACTTTTAACATTTATTGAATTTGTGTTTTGTATTTTGGCCATGGCAAAAAGACGGAAGCTGAATTAATGGAAGAGTGGTATACTCTTGTGCACACAAAGAATAAAATTTCTAGAGAAATACAAGAATTGCTCATTCGGTAACGTTTCTTAATAATATGTCTTTTTGTAAAGTATTAAATGGTTTAAAACCAAAAATGTGTGCATGTTATGAAAATCTTAAAGTGCTTAGACACTTTCTTTTTGTTAAAAATCTTAATTTCTTTAAAAGTGCTTTTTGCTTTAGGTAATTAAGCTTTTATTCAGTATGTAAAGTTGAATCTAGCACAGATAAAAAAAAAGTGAAGCAATTTAGTTTCATTTAAAACATTTTAAGTAAGGGATATTTTAGGCTTTTTAATTCAAACAAGAAACCTTCAAAAATAATTAAATCTAGTAAATTCTTAGACTCTTTTTTAGTAAACTGTTTAAATAAAGTCCTTAATTTTCATGTGCATGAACCCTGTATTATATTGAAACAGCTTTGTGTGGTTCTAAACTGATAACTTTAATATATCTGAAAAAAAATCTTATGTCTATATTTAAAATTTCAGCTTGAAGGACCTTGAATTGGAAGATCGTCACAGTAGACTGCAACTAGAGATAACACAGAGGATGGCAGAAGGTAAGAAATGCAAAACTATTTCTGATACTTTTAGAGTAGCCTTTAGTTTTGGCAAAAATATTAGCTGCTATGTTACTCTTATAACATAAAAGTGGAATGGCTCTTATGTCTTGCACAGACTTTTATAGACTTAACCATGAATGCCACAGATAAATATTTTCAAATTATGTACACAATACTTCCTAAGGGGCTGGGGAGCCCAGTCAGTTAGGCATTCGCCTAGCATGCGAAAGGTCCCAAGTTCGGGTCCGGGCATCACCAAAATAACTGCCGACCTATAAACGGCCTGTGCAGCCAAAATGTCCAACGAATAAGTGTGGAGGGAGTGCACGTTAAATATCCTTTAAAGTCCTAACGGTCTACGATGTCGCCCTTAACGGTTGCGTTGGGTGCCTACTCAGGTGTCGGCTCGTCACTTGACTGTGGTTCTAAAATACGACGCCCGTCGCTAATAGCCCTCGTGTAGCTCTAGTGCGACGATAATTCAAACTAAACTAAACAATACTTCCTAAATTCTAAAAATTATAAATTTCTTATTTTTTTTTTTAATTGAAATTGAACTATGCAATCAATAGAGATCATATTAATGAAATTGTCAAAAGAAAATAGGCAATTTGAGCTGTAAAAGTCCAAATTAAAACAAAAGTAATGTTTATGAAGGGTATAAATCTTTCATTAAAGCCTTAGAGTAAGGGGTAAAAGAATTTAATAGAAGGGTATAAATATTTCATTAAAGTAAATGACATTTACTGTAACAAATCTACTTTGTGTTGAAACACATTTTTTATTAGTCGTAGATCATCATTTGACTCTAAATTTTATTTCTTGTTTTAAATGTGAACTAAAAGAGCACTGATTGAAGGAAAAGCTGGAAGAAACTGTGTTACCTGAAACAAGCCCAATTCTAACTAAATGTTTACATTTGTTTTCTAAGGTTTATATACATCATGTATGAAAACGGTTAAATAGGTAAACGGTATGAATCAGGTTAAACTAAGAATTTAATTGTTATTATTCAAAAAAATTATATGTCAAGTTATGAACAATATTGGGAATGTATTGGATGTAATGAAATTGTATTGAACCAGACTTTTCCTTTTAGGCTTTCGTAAGAATACTACCCAGCTCATTGAAGAAAGAAAAATCTTAGATGAAATGCTTAAAATTGTAGATAAAAGAAATGAACTTGTTGCCCAATTAGAGCAGTTGAGGCTAAGGTAATAGGTTTTCTGAAATAAATATTTTCACTATTATTTAAGAAAATATATCTTATGGGGTTGTTTCGCGGAGGATCTGACAATAGCTCTGCTGTTTTGTTTTCGTGTCTCTCGAATTACTGTTGTTTTGGTATTCGGGAGTGAGTTTTCGAACAGAATATTTTAGTTGTAAATTTTTTAAACTTCCAACTTCTTTCAATGCAAGTTTTACTTGATAAATGATTAAAACAACCAACAGCACAGCAAGAAGTTGTAATTTTAAAAATAACAAATAAAATAACTTATTCTTAGAAAACTGAATTTCGAATATCAACAGAAGTAATTCAAGAGACATGAAAACAAAACCACAGAGCTATTGCCAGATCCTACGAGAAACAACCCCATTGTAAAACAATAAAATAATGAATACGGATGAACTTAAACATGTTTATTATTCAAACTTTATTTAATTAGATTAGAAGTGGTTCAAAATTTATATATACATACACTAAGCAGTTTTATAGAAGGACTTACAAATTCTACCCAATCAGAACTAGGTCAATTTTGTTTGTTAAACAGCTGCCATTTGTAATTCATTAAAATAATTGTGTTGTACTTAACAACAAAAAAAACATTCTAATGACTTAAGTTATCTACTCCTCTCGGAGTTCCCACTCAATCAATTTCCCTGGCCAAATGTTAAAATTGTATTTTTGTATCTTCCGACCTTTCACCCTCCATACCTAGATTTATGACTTAAAACAAACGTTATATTAATAGTTGTGGCAATTAAAAAAAAACATTTGTTTTAGAGGGCATTTCAATGATTAGTTTTTAAAGGGTCTGTCATGGAATTAGTAAAAGCTAAAAAGATGATCAAACATCTTCATGCAGTGACTAACCACGTGGTGGCAAGGTGTTATGAAAGACAGTTAAACAAAAGAGTAACACTTTTTGGCTGAGCAGGTGTTGTGAATACTAAAGAGGGAGGGCAAGAAAAAGATGTTAAAAAATGGTTGTTAAATCAAAGAATATTTTATGTTTTTAATGGACTTATATGTTTTCTTTGCCATTTTCTATTTCCCTAACTTTCCATATTAGTGAAAACCTGCAAAGACTCTATGCATAACCTGTATATTTAAGATCAATGTAAATAAATATGTATTAATTGTTTTTTAAAAAAACCCTGCAACTTTTAATAATTCATTAAAAATCCCTGTTTAATTTTCTTTACAGGGAAGGGGAAGAAGAAAAGACTATTAATTCTGATGTATTTACAAAAGGAATCAAATCTCGTCTAGCTATGGACGAAAAAAGCTGAATTTAAATAATGTTATGCATTTGTACATTAGGAAAAGATTTTTTAAATGAATTTCTAGCTTTACCTGTGCTATCAATAATGAAGATATCTATGCAATAGTATGAATACTTAAAATAAGTCAGCAGCTTCATATGTGAAATTAATTTATTTGATTTTGCTCATAAATTATTACATTAACTAAATAACAAAATTGTAATAACTTAAAGATTAGAATAGCCTCTTTATACAACAATTTACAAAATCAAGTTGTCCAAACACATTCTTAAAACTGACTTCATATTTCTTGCACTAGTAATATCACCATCAGAATTAGTTTTATACAACTTTTCTATAACATAAGTAAGTGTGCCCCTTATAAAACCTTTGCTTCAATTCTGAGATATTCAGCTACAACTTTGCATTTAGGCATCATCGTTGTATAAATAAAACAAAATGAAGTAAAAATGAACTGAATACTGTTGATATGTTTACTGCAAATTTTTCATTGTCTAAAAAAACATAACTCGTTTACAAAAATGCAAACGAATCTTATTTTGTTTTTATTTTAAAAAATTTGTTTGGTTAATAATTTAGCTAGTTTTATATATTTTTATTATCTTACTTTTTAGCATACATTTAACAAGAAATTGACATTTTACTGTTAAAACGAGTGATTTTCATAAAGTATCTGTGTTTCACTATCATTTGATAAATTCTTCTAGGATGCTTTCTTTTTCCAAACATGTTAAATCGATGTAATATGAACTCAAAATATGTACAATTATATTTTTAAAACAGATCTGTCCAAAATTGACTTTTCAAATTGAAATATTTGAGCAATTTTACTATTAAAATTATTTTTAACAATTACCTCAGATGATATATGACTTGTTAAAAAATATAGATATATTTAAAACGAATAATTTTCACATTTTATGAAATTTTTAGGCTCTCTAATGAGTATATATTTTTAGGTTATGCTTTTTCCTCCTCTCTATAATTCCAACATTACTTTATATATACTTGAAAATAATCTTTTTAGCGTGGTTGTATCAAAACAGCTTTCAAATAATGTGCTGTTATAATTTATGTAACATCGTAATAAATATGCCAAAAGTTTAACCTTTTTTACTACTACTTAATATGTGTTTGTAATGTAATGGACAATTTTGAAAATGCAGCATTGGAATAATGTTTTTCTGAATCTTGACTGTTTACCAAGGGATTATAATATGGACAAACTGTTTCCAGTGCTGAAAGATGGTTTATTTTTAAACTCATCTGGTTGTGACATTGTTTTGTTTGTTAAATTGTTCTTATCATTATTTTATTCAAAGGTAAGAAGAGTGTACTGGCCTTTTAATTGTGTTGCATTTCTTACTGATGACGACTACCTTTTTCTTTTCGGTAGTGTCAGGCATTTTTATTTGTTGATTGCCAAATATTTTGCTTTAATTAGTTTATTGAAATAAAAGTTATGTTACTTGTATGCAGAAATAACATTCAGTCTTAAATTGCAAATTGCAGTTATTTCTTTTTGACTTGCCAAATGTGAGGCCACCTTCATACCCAAAAATATAATTTTGCTCTTTCTTGGAAATTTTATTTAAAGGGACTTATATTTATAAATAGCACTACAAACTATTTTTAGTACTTTTTACTTAAGAAAAGAGCAAACATTGTTTTCTTATGTTAGGCAACAAAAGCAATTTTATTTGTTTGCATTTCTTTTTATTGCATTTAAATACTGTCAATAAAATTATTGTTTTTTATTGGATAGTTTTCAAAAACCTGGTGTATAATCTAAAGCTTTGGAGTTTGTGATATGTATATCGTTGTATCATAATATATTTGTATGAAATCAATAATGTGGCTCATGTTACAATCTTGCTTCCATTTTGTTCTTTGTAACTTATAAAAACTATTATTTGTGTGCTTTACTTATTATTCCATTTTTAAAAGCTTTGTTGTTGTAGTTATTTATCGTGGCTACAAAAGGCCTGAGAATGTGTGATATTGGAGAAAATAAAGTATCTTTTAATTAAAACTTTTTTTTTTCAATATTAATGGCTTGTGAGATTTCATAAATTACTGAAATAGTTAAATTCCAGTTTTATTTTCTATATTTCCAACATTAATTGTCCTCTTTCCTAACTAAAAACATAATGCCACCAATGAACAGGGGAAATGTTAGAAGCAACAGTGAATTGTGTTTGCTAATTAAAATCCTTTATTACTAAATCCATCCTATAAAAGCAGGGTGTCCAGCCAATTTCTGTAAAATTAAGCACATTTCAAGGGTTTCAAGGCTCATTTCCAAATTTTCAAGGATGCTCGCATATAACCAAATATCACTAGTTTTTTTTTTCAAATTGCTTACTACTAGCTAACAGAAATATTAGGCAAAAAAGAAAATATTGAGTTTTGAATTGTTTTTGTTTAGAACTAACAGATTATATTAGACAGCAGTTATATAGTCTCCTAATAAGTTGCAAGAGTACATGATTGTATGTTATATATTTTTTAGCATCAGTCATTTATTACAATTTTCAGCAAATTTGTACTTGTAACTAATTATTGGCAATATACCAAAACTAACTAAAATATAAATTTAATTAAAACAACCTATATTACACTAAAATACACATAAATAGCATTTTTTAGAAAACAAAGTCGTGCATATTCGTAGGAATTAGTTAAATTAAAGTAACAATTTCATTTGTGACATTTGAAATACAAACATCACGACATTCCACAGCAAGAAATTATATAAATACCAATCTTAATTTAGGAAGACTCTGACTTGAAGAATTAGCAACGAAATCACAACTTTAAATACCACATTTACAAATGAGGCTTTTTTTTATAAATCGCTGTAAAAAAAAGAGAGAACAAATCTCGTAACTTTGAAGGAATTAGACCACGGAAAAATCCACTTTGAAAATACAGATCTTAAATTGCAAATTGAGGTTCTTTTTTTTATAAATCGGCTGATTGCTAAACCTCGTAATAAAAGGCTTATCTTCATAAATCTATAAAATTCGAAAATTGCAGAAAGTTTCGAAATTTCCCGGTGCACACCGGAAATTTTCAACAATTTCAAGCACAATTCCCGATTTCCCCGACGCTAAAAAATTCAAGTACAATTCCTGATTTTCCAGAATTTCCCGACTGCTGGACACCCTGAAAGAGCTTAAGCTACCTAATATTCCATGTAGAAGGGGGCTAGTAGGTACACATTAAATCTGAACTACCACAACTTAATTCTAAACTACTTTAAAAGGCTGGGGAGCTTATTCGGTTAAGGCGCTTATATGCGAAAGGATCCTGGTTTGGATCCCAGCATCTCCAAAAATAACTGCCGACCTATAAACGGCCTGTGAAGCCAAAAAATGTTCGATGCATGATACCCTGTGTAGAAGGAGTATACATTAATTCAAATAAGCTTCAAAGTCCTAACGCTGTGTACGATGTTGCCCTTTAAAAAATGCGTTGGGTGCCTACTCAGGTGTCGGCTTGTCACTTAACTGTGGTTCTAAATTACGACACTCATTGCCAATAGCCCTCATGTAGCTCTAGTGCGACAATATTCAAGTTTTTCAACCTAACTCTAACCAAACTACTTTACTTGATACTGGTTTAAGAGATCACACTTAATAGAAAATTGGAACTCCAATTTTAGCACTCCCCCAACTAAAGGCCACTTTCACATTCAATTGCATTTTAGCACATTTCTTTTTAGCTATTTTGCTGAATAAATGTATTTTTTTTTGCACTTAAAAAATAACTCGCACTTTACCGAATTATTTCATTTGATTTGGCAAAAAAAAGTAATATAGTTAAATTTTCATATTTAAAGGCCTCGTGACAAGAAATTGTAAACTTTTACAGGTGTAAGAAATGAAATTAAAATTGTTGGAAGGAGCTAAAAACCGTTTTATAATTGAGAGGATTTTTAAGACTTATGAAAACTTATTTCTATCTTCTATAAAGTTCCTACATTTCAAGTACAATTTCGCAATTTTCACTGGTTAGTTCCTTTGAAATAACTCAAGTTTGTTGGGCTAATCGAAAATAAGCTTGATATTCAATGCTAAAGCATAGGATATTAAAGTAGTATTTTATATAAATGTAATTAATAGCATACATGCTTCCTAATACCACTCACTTTATTAGTTTTAACTAAATTTATAAACTCCATTTCCTTTACTATTCATGCATACCTACATTTTAATATGAAAACATAACACATTTTATATCAAAGATTTTATTTATTGTATAAAAACAGTAAACTTAAGTAATGACCACAAACAAATGTCCAGTCCCGCCTTTGTAACCAACAAAGTATTTAATGCAACAAATGAGTAACAAAATTGGTGTGTACAACACATCTTCTTTACTTGTCCTTAGCAGAGGTCATTTTGTCCCCATCGACCATACCATATTTTCTGTAGTAACGTTTCCGGAGGTCATTCATCATATTGTGGTTGATACTGAGATACCAGTCTTCTGGTAAGTACTGACCACAAAACTCTTGAATGTAGCCCTGGAAGATAACAAAATTTGTTTAGCAAAAACTGATAAATTCATATTTTTATTATCTACATCAAACAAAAACCCTTTTCTCAAGTAGAGAGTTTTGAACGACGAGTTTAGTGATAACAATATGTCAACATTGTAGTTGAAGCATCTTGTATTATTTTTCCTTTTTTTATGTGCTTAGGCTGATGTATTCTAATGTATGATTAACATAAGTTAAAGAAATTGTAAAAACGGGTAATTAAGAAAGCAAATGTATATTGAATAAATGCATAGAATAAGCAAATGGACAACTTTTCCTTGCATGATATTTAAATTTCTATTTGCAACTCATTGATATTTTTAATCATATTTCTATAGTAAAATGTTTCAAAACGCTCCCCAATTCTTTAAAGTTTTAAGTAAAAAATAATCAGTAAGAATTAAAAATGGAAAAACATCTAAATCTTAAAAGGGTCTCAAACATTTATTTTAAAAAATACACTCATAAATGTCATCACAATTCCCTTAATACATAAAACCTTTTAGCTCATTTGACGCATTTTGGGAAATAATTTGGCAAGAAAATATATATAGCTACAAACACACCCATTCATTATACAGCTCTAACACAATGACCTTCAAACAACCGACCAGATTATAAATTATTTATAAAAGAAATTGCCCATTTGGCGAGTTTCAGTTAATAATTCAGCGAGTTTGGCAACGTATTTGGCGAAAAAATAAATACATTAAACACTAATATGCAGCTCTAGTGCGATGGCCTTTATTAACCATCATAGTTCAGTAATAGCTTAACTATACATTTATTGCTTAAATATGCATACACGCAGTCAACAGAAAAATCAATGAAAAAATCACATCAAATAAACCCACAATAAAATCCGGGAATGGAGACTGGCGGAATTACGTCACTTGAAACATGTCAATTATTATTGAAATAATGAAATTAGTTTCTGAAGGTAATGGCAACAGAATAAAATAAACATTTTCAATTTTAAATGTTTTCGTTAAAAGTTTTATATAATTTTTTCAGCTGATGGCATCAGGAAAGTAAAAAAAGATCGGATTTGAGCCAAAGTGGTGTAGTTTTTTCAGAAAATTCGAATAAAAACGTTCGAAAACGATAGAATGAATGGCCTGATTCGAAAAATTCTTAGCCTATGTTTGTTTCGGAGATGAGATGAATTTGTGTGCCAAATTTCGTAACGATCTGTTGCATGGTTCTTTAGATCTCGTGTCTTATACAAACAAACAAACGGAAGTTGCCTTTTATGTATATAGATTAGTACTTGTTTAACATTATAAAAAAAAAGCTGAATTGTAATTCAAAATCATCGATTGATAGTATTAATCTTGATTTAATTTCACCACAAAGTCCATCCTAGATTTATATCTATATACATAAAAGGCAATTCCGTTTGTCTGTTTGTGTAAGACACGAGATCTAAAGAACCACGCAACAGATCGTCACGAAATTTGGCGCAAAAATTCCTCTCATCTCCAGAACAAACATAGGCTAAGAAATTTTCGAATCAGACCATTCCTTCTATCGTTTTCAAACGTTTTTATGTTTCCCATTCAATGCATTGAAGACCTTAGAGGTTTATTGCTCCTTCAACTGCACGTTTTCACGGATTGTTTATTTAGTTTTATTTTACAAATTTTTTAAAACGATTTTTAAGTATATTTAGTTTAATTACAGCTAAAAAATTAGAAATAAACATCTAAAACAAAAATCGTTTGCTAGCTTTTTAGCAGTTTCTTTTTAATTTCAGATTCTTATCAAAGGTATTTTTGAAATTAATATTAATCATTACTATATCCAAGTTGGGTAATTAAATGGAAAATTACTGGGTAATCTTCATATCTTATGTAACTAAAATGAAAGAAAAAAATAGTTAAATTGACTGTTAAATTATTCTTCCACCTCTACCCGTGCAACGTCGGGTATAACAGCTAGTATGATAATATTCCTTAATTCAATTAACAGTCTCAAATTATATATGCTTAATACACTTGTTTTATATAACAAAATGACTTCGTTGGTGTTTTCATTTTTATAAAACAAAGTCAATTTAGTTTAGATAAAACTATAAATTTAATAGATTACATGATAATTAATGATTAATACATAAATTTTAAAACTGCTGTCCTTTCAATATTTGCTGCTCTAGGCTGCAACACACTTATCCTATTTAGAAATATGGTCCTGTATAAAAACTTGTATCTAATTATTACATACCTGTAGTTTGTGCACAGGGTATCCATAGGTTTGAGTCTCTACACCAACTGTTTTCAAGGCCCATTTCACAAAGGCTTCAGGGGTGCAAGTGGTGAAACTGGGTCTCATCTTGGACATATTTGTAGCCACAAATCCGGGAAGCACAGACTGAAATATCAAATTTACGTTCATTCAAAGCTAATATCTTACCTAATTGAAATAGAAGATAAAGTATTGTGATGGAGTTGAAAATTCGAAAAAGATATTTGTGTTGAACACTATTAGACTCATTCTAAAATAGTCTACATTAAAAAGTTTGTGAATATTTTAAAATCTAAAATAAACATTGGCTTAACTATAGTTAATGGTTGTCAATTTTGAAAGATGTATAATCAAATTTACAAATATTAATATTCTTTACAACACAACTAACAGTTTGTTTCTTGCTTTGGCAATATAAAAAATAGCAAATCTTTACTTAAATTTTACAAAACTTAAGCATGAGATTGCAAACTATAGATTATATGATTATATTATTCAGGGATTGGAGTAACGCGTTACTTGTAACAGTTACTGTTTTAAGTAACGTCGGGTAACGCCGTTACATTTTTCAGAAAGTAACTGTAACTTAGATACTTTTAGCGGTAACGAAGTAACGAAAAATTGCGTTACTTTTCGAAGGCTGTCTGATGCTTATTTTGAAATTCCACTACTAGAGAAGGGAACATTTCGCATTCCCGAAATTTAAGCTTTTCTTGGGAGGGAAAAACCAAAAAAGCATTGTCCACTTTGGCTGCTAAAGGAATGATGGCTGCTTTCAGCCAGAATTGTTAAAGTATGAATGTTTCTCCTTGTCTGTTTATACCTTTCCAAGTATCACATTATACCCGTAATAACAGGCTTCTACCGAAAAGAAGGGTTTTGAAATAAATTACGCTGACTGTCAAGCAGGTTGTCGTTCGGCAAGTTTCGACCAGTGCAAACCCCTTTGTGTTGCCTGAACCTGAATGGGTTCTATAACAAAGTATCTCCCCTTGAAGAAGTGGGGGGGGGGGAGTGGGAGGGCACGTTCACACCTCTTTCTTGGTTTGAACCAGGATTGAAATTAAATAAAAAAAATTATTATATAAAATTTCAGCATTTTGTTTGTGCTTAAGTTTCGTTAATCGTGGTTTCCTTTGAAAAATGGTAAGATGGCTAAATTTCAATTTTTCTAATAACTTGAAATTTCAAAAAGTAACTGTGAATCGTTACTTTTCGTATTAAGTAATTGTAACGCTTTACTTTTCATATTAAGTAACTGTAACAGAGTTACTTTTTAAAAATAACTTTCCAACACCTGATATTATTATTTTTTTTTTTATCATAGAATATACGATTTGTAAATTTCCAAAGGACAAAAGTGGTATAAGAAACTTACTTGAATGATAATTCCATTCTTTCGGTACTCTTCTTGTGTAGCTTTGGAAAAGAAATTCACAAATACCTAAAGATTTATTTTGAAAAAAATTAGAATTGCAAAAACTATCATGAATACCTAAAGATTTATCAAATTAATAAGGCTAAAAGTTTCATGAATAACAAAAGTTTTATTAAAAAATTATTACGGCAAAACAAATTCGGAAAAGGTGCTCATTAAAGATATCATGCCCATTCTGAGGAAAAGAAAGTCACTTTAAAATTAGTTAAGGTATAACTTTAGTTTCCCAGGTTTTATTAAAAATACGTAATTTTATTTTCACACATAATTTTATTTAATTGAAAGTTCTTTTTTTAATTTTAGCTAAACTTAAAATATTTTAGTTTAACTGATTTCTTTAAAAAAAAACTAAATTAAGAAATAAGTTTAGTAAAATTGATTTTTTTTAATAAATTATTTAACTGGATTATCTAACAATAGAATAACACTACTATGTTTACTTTTCTTTAAATTTGCAATGAAAATAAAGTTTTGAAATTTAGTCTAATGTATTTGTAATTTGTTTTAACTCTTTTAATAAATCTCTTTATATAGAGTTTCAGTGACACAAAGGGTTTAAGCAGAGGTGCATCAATCCTCATAATACCCTTCACTGGCAGACAACACATATGGTTAATTTACTGGATTAAACTCCTAATATAAACATTTAAAAAAAATCATTAAAAACATATCATAATTACTTAAAACATCTGTCGTGCCACACCTTAATTTTTCAAATAATTATATTTTAAACATGTACCCCCCCCCCCCCCCCCAATTAAACTGCAGTAATCGTAACAATGAATTGGACCATTTTTGCCCTGAAAAGAATCAGTTTTTCCTAAACTTTCTTAAAGGTAAGAGTTATTGAGTGCTTACGACAATGGTTCAAGTCATTAGATACTGCAGTTTACCCACCCACGACAGATTTGTATGAACAAAATTGAACCAAATATTCCAGCCAAGTTCACCCGATTGTCGCAGTACAAAATGAACTACAATAAATTAAATACCTTACAAGAGCTGTATATAGTAAGTAAAGGAACAGGAAACAAGGCACTAAGTGACGATATATTCAGATTAAAATTGATTAAAATTGAACCAAATATTCCAGCCAAGTTCACCCGATTGTCGCAGTACAAATGAACTACAATAAATTAAATACCTTACAGAGCTGTATATAGTAAGTAAGACAGAACAAGCACTAAGTGACGATATATTCAGAATAACTCCTTTTCCTTGTTGTTCCATGCGAGGCAAAACAAGCAAAGTCATCTGCAATTAATAACAATCAATGGAAATTGAAAAGTAAGGCTTATCTAACGAGGAAAGAGATGCATTTATTATTAACGAAAATACTTTTAAAGAATAGGATGGCATTGTAACAAATAATATATTTTCCTTTATCTAAATTGAATTGTTAATCTTTATTTATGATAAGTTGTAAGTATGTAATTGTTTTTAAAATTACATAGTTCATTTTTGTTTTAGCTTGAAACAAATAAAACTTATTGAGTATGAAAGAGATAACTTTTAGTGTTGAAGACAATTTCTTTATTGTATTATTTAAAACTAAAATATATGTATCCGAAGTGCAGGAAGTTAAGATTTTAATCAAAACTAATAAGCATAGCAATATCTTTTTCAGTTGATTTATTTTTTAAGTTAAGAGAATTTTTCATTTTTTCTTAACTTGCAGGTTATTTTTATATAGTTAAACCACTTTATTCATTAATACAGTTAAAATAATTTAAATGTATATTAAAATACCTTACTTACCCTTAAACATGTAGTGATATTTGCCTTGACTAGATTGTCTGCAAACTAAAAAAAATAATAATGATAGATTAGTTTGAATGTTTATTAAACTAAATTTAAAATTGGTATTAAAAATATATATATAATTTTAAAATATACCTTTTCTCCATTAGGAACCTTAGTGAGATACTCAGACCAAGCATAACTCATTCCAACATTGTTAACTATAAATATAATATTCTAAATTAAAACCCATGGGTTATTCAAACTTAAAAATAATTTTAAATAACAGTCATAATATAATTTCAAAAGCTTTTGTATTAAAGTATATAAAAAATTCTTCATAAATGTTAAAGAACCTATTAATTAAACAACAACTTTATTCACATTTATTTCCCTTTATTAGCATTTTAAAATTATATTGAAACAAAACAAACTTTAAAAGAAAGACTATTTTATTAGAATCTGCAAAATATTTAGTATTTTATCCATTATTGAGTAATAACTTTTTTTATTTAAAAAAAGCATACGTTCACAAAAACATTTAAAATAACTACATGGGTATTTCGTCTATTTCAAATAAATGAAACATGTTAGTTTGGTCAAATTTAGCAATAATAACAAAATACATGTACCTAAAACTCCAATCTTAAGACCATCTATTTCTCTCCTTATTTTGTCATAAATATCTATTTCGCCAGTCACGTCCACAGCAATTACTTTCGTTTTGACAGAGTACTTCTTTTCTGAAAACAACATATTTAATTAAATAAAATATTTTTAATAATTATAATAAATGAAATAATTAATTAAAATGAATTAATAATAAATTGAAATATATAAAAATTAAAATAATTCTTATTAATAATATAAATTTATTTAAAAATATGTATGCTTTATAACTAAAAACTTTTTAAAAAATTGAATTAAATAAAAATCAATGACATACAAAATCAATACAATTTTGCTTAATAAATAATATGTTAATTTAATTTTCTTACCGATTTCTGCTGCAACATCTTCTAATTTCTCTTGGGTTCTGCTTATTAAAACAATATCAAACCCTTTTGCTGCAAGCTGTAAAATTAAGTATTATTGTTGCATTATTCATTACATTAAACTTGCATTATTTTTGTACTATTCATTGCACTACGTTTATACTCTATAACTAATCTGCTAGTAAAAAAATACATTTCAATGCAAAATCTTAAATTAAAAAGTCCTAAGATTTGATTAAAAATTAAATTATATTTTTTAATAATGAAAAATTATCCCATATTTTAATGTGAAGTAAATACTACTTAGAAATTTATTTTAAAATAATAAATAGAGAAATATGAATCTTCAAATGTGCTATTTCCAAATCTTTTGTACTAAATGCATAAAAAAATTTATTAATTATTAATTAATTATTAATATTGTGCTACCCAACACTATATTTTACCGTTTTACAAGAAACTAAAAGCAGATTTTACTTTTTACAAGTCATTCTAAGCTTTAACATCTATTTTAATCAATTTTAAATAATGTGATTTAAATCTCAAATAAAAACGAAACTTAAGAAAGTACTCAAGCTTACAGCTTTAGCATATGCTTTTCCAATACCATCTGTAGCTCCAGTTACAACTGAAAAAAAAAGGTTTAAATATAAGCATTCCATGCACTAAAATCGGAATATGACATTTAAAAACTAGAGATAAATAACACCAACCACACGACTTTCAACTAATGTTCAATAAAATTACACACATTTAAAGGTAAACACTAAAATATATACCTAAAAGGTAATTTCAATAACTTTAAAACCAAAAAAAGTTATAAGGCAGGTATTTGCGCATCGGAAATTATATTAGGAAATTTCATGTTAGGTAATTGAAAGTAAAAATAATACATAGTGTTGAAAACGATTAAATCCATTATGACTAACTAGTTTTTTCCCAAAACATTCGAATTATCTTTCATTAACTATATAAGTAGATGTTATAAATCGTATTTAGATATACTTCTAAGTTCGAAAGGGATAATATGAGAACAAAGAATTATCAAAGGAAAGACATGATAATATCCTAAATATAATTTTATTAAAAAACTGTATTTTAGTTTTTAAAGAATGATGTTTAGATATAGAGAATTTTTAACGTAATAAACGGAAACCATCTATAACTATTTACGATGTCATATATATTCAATATGAAGCGTATTTCATTCCGTATCTAAAATGGACGACTAAAAGTCGCGTTATAGACTAATAAATAAAATTTTAAAATTTTATTTTGACTAAAAAGACTTTCGATTTGAAGATCTAAATTTACATTTTTTTTTCTTAAAAATATCAACTTATTCAAAATCAATTTTCTAAAGTTTTTATAATTTTTAAGATTTCTCAAGTTTTATTATCAGTAAAGCAAATTAATTTAAATCATACACGCATTATTACATATGAATTAAGGTAAATCGTAAGAGAAAAATAAATAGTAAACGAGTTCATAAAACATACTATTTTTTAACCACTCTAATAGGCAGTAACCTCCCTATTCTCTATATTTCAGTGTCAATTCAAAGTTCAAGGTTACATTTGACAAATACCCACTACTTGAAACAAGGAAAATTGGTGAACTCATTTGCTTCAATTCAAGGAACTTAGAAGGGAACAATTAAAACGATAACAAACTTCCTTGCGCTCTTTTCCTCAAGACAAACTACTAAAAGACAGACCCTTACGGCCTTACGTGATATTTATTGACAGCACCTGTGAAAACTTTTCAGGGACATCACTATAAAAAATCTCATAACTTGTTCTGGATATAAAAGAATTGTGCAATTGAAATGGGGACCTAAATACATTTAGCAGACATTGAAGCTTAAAGGAAACTGGGGGAAATATAAAAATCGACTAAACAAATGGCAAATATAAATTAAAAACTAGCAAAAGTTCATTTTTTAGGGTTTGTTGGAAAATTAAAGTATTTTTTACAAAAAATTAAAAGGGGCTTTTTTTTTCAAACTTAATAGTTTGGGTAAACTGTTCTAATCAATAAATTAGTGTATTGTGCAATTTTCTAAGATTAATTATGAGTAGTAGTATTTTTTATATCAAGAGTTTTTATTTTTAATCCAAAATATTTAATGTGATACCTTCCTTACCTATTAAGTCAGGATTCACTTCCTCAACAATATTTAAAAAAAATAATATAAACCTCATTTTATAACAAAAAAACTAACTAAAACAGTCGCATGACTGCACAAGTCATAATGTTTTGATTTTAAAACTTATTTTATTTTTTATGTTTGACACCAACTGATTTTTCATTTGTTATAAAAGTGTGTTAGAAAACTGAAAATTGGCATGTGTATAAAATTGGGAAATTAATCTTTTTCACTCTCCTTATCAGCTAATTGTAGGAAGTTAATTAATTTTGCATTAGTCTCTACTTGTGAGCATTTGGCATAGAAAATTAAGATACAATTGCTTAACTCTCAATACATATTTTGTGAAACTACACAAATTCCAAAATATTCATCACTTCCTAACACATCACTTCTCATTTTTCTTTGGTTCCCACACTTGCAAATTCTTATTTGGAGATTTTTTTAAAAAAAATCATCAATACACGAGGTATATAAAAGTGCACTACTAAAACATTTCTATATTTAAGATATTTTTTTTACAGAGTAATTTGTCCCATTAACCAAAAGTAACAAATGTATTACTTGCCCCATTTATGTGAAAATTTCAATATACTTAATTATTTTTAAAATGCAGTAAGGATCATTTCATTGAAATATAAATTGAATTTCTTCTAAATATCTGAACTAGTCTTAATATAGTTGTCAGGATTAAAAAAACAACTTTATAATGGCCGAAATATTGGTGGTCAAGCCTTTGCAGACTCTGCATATTCCCCAGAACTGAGTTATTTTATTGTGGCACCATCTAGGCGACTCTCGCTACCAATTTTGATGTTCAGATTACATGAATCTGAGCTCTCTGTGGATGTTAAAGTATGCCGAGATTTAATTTTCCAAGAGAACCCATGCCGAATGGATAGTTGGTAGCTAGTTTGAGTTTTTTATATTAATGAAACATAGAATACAAGCTTAAAAGATAGTATGAAAAAACTTGCAAGTTTAAATTATATTAGTAGAAAAAAGAATTCACTCTCCAAATATATAAATAATTGTGGTTTTAACCAATTAATGATGACTGGCAAAAAATTTGCAATTTTCCATGCGAAAATGAGCTTCCTGCTTAAGTTTATCAAAATAAACCAATTACAAAACAAATGAAGACCATAGTACTTAACAACTCATGTAGGATAAATCAAGTTACACAAAAGGAATTTTTAAAAACTTACTTAAAGTTTTTATTTGGAAATGAAAGTGTTAATGGTATTCACAAAGTTGTCATTAATGGATTAAATGATTAGGCAGTGGTTTTTAACAGCAATTGTTTGTATAAGACAGAAAATGCTGCGACACAGTAAATCAAGGGTCAAGATAGTTTTTTTTTAAAGATCATCTATATTAATTATTAAAAGATGCACTTCATCAAAATTACTATACTAACTTGGAAATAGCTAACCTTTCTATATTATAATTGGTATCAATCCTTGCCGATAATTTTAAGATCTTTCAAATGATGTTCATTATTTTTCATAACTAAACTTTTGTTTAATGAAGTTGGGACACTATTAAAGCATTATATTTAGTAACCTAACATGGGATCCTAACCATTATTTATTTTAAAGGTCTTGTAAATTTTTTTAAATGCAATTATTGTGCAAATGCCCCGGCTGGGTTTTCGAAAATGAATTGCGTGCTAATTCCATTAAACTGTAGACTATCTGCAACATTTCAGGATATATCCAAGGAAAATACTTGCTGACAGTGCCTTATAATTCAAAAGTATAATCACATGATAAAAATCTTGGCTATATGGAATATGGCCATTATAAACCAACATAATGTTGAAGAAATATGGGTCTACTTTTGGAATTGAACCAGGGACCTCTTGCATGCTAGCCTCACTAAAGTACTCTATAGTGAAGGATAGGTTAGGTTAGTTTGAATTATCGTCGCACTAGAGCTATACTAGGGCTATTGGCGACAGTCGTCAGAACCACAGTCTAGTGACGAGCCGACACCCAAGTAGGCACCCAACTCAATCGTTAAGGGCGACATCATACGCAGCGCTGGGAATTTGGAGCATATTTAATGTGCACTTCCTCTACACAGGGTATTATTTTTTGGAAATTTTTTGGATGCACGGCCTATAGGTCCACAGTTATTTTGGCGATGCCCACACCCGAACCTGGGACCTTCTGCATGCAAGGAGAACTCCTTAACCAACTGGGCTTCCCAGCCCTATAGTGAAGGATAGTCTGTCATGGGCAGGAAAACTGCAGTAACCACAACAATGAACTGGACCAGTTTTGCTCTGAAATAATTAGTCTTTAAGTATACTTTTTGTATAGGTTAGGTCAGGGGTTCCCAACGGGTGGTACGCGGGAAGATTTCAGGTGGTACGCGTGATGTGAGCAAAATGATATTTATAGCTCCTGTACGTATAAGCAGTGATCTCGCAAACATATTACTCATTATTTTAAACAGAAATCTTTAATTAACTTCTGCATCGGATGTAAAATCTAGTATCCTTTGATCTTCCTACAAGCTCTGCTAATTTGATGCCATTTGTTACGAGTTACTTGTGTGCGAGTGGATTTTCTAAACTCTTGTACCTAAAAAATAAACATAGAAGCAGAATAAGTGTTGAAGAGGCGGACTTAAGAGTGAAGATAAGTTCCATTACTCCTAATGTTGATATTTTAATCACAGGCAAACAACAACAAGTTTTGCACTAAATAATATAAAAGTACATTTTGTATGATGATAATCTTTTGCTGAGTTTTTACTATTTTTTTTGTATGTTTTTAGACCTATAGGTAATAAATAAAACTGTATATTACTACCAGTGGCGCCGGAACTTATTCTAGAGGTTTTGGCAAGAAATGCCTCTTGATATTTTTCTTCGGGACAGTGAGACAAAAAGCGGGATTGTCCCGCCAAAATCGGGACGTCTGGTCACATTAACAATTATCCAGTTAAAAATTTTAAATAAAGAAGGTTATGACAACAATAAATAACCATTAGTTACCATTAAACAGAAGAATTGGTCAGCATAGAATTATAGAAAGAATGAAGAAAACGTAACAACTTGAACAAAACGGGAGGAAACTTTTTAAGTGTTTATTGAAAGAGCTGATATTGCACAATGACGTATCTTACATCAGTCACTGTCAAAAAGGTCCAGGGATGACCATTTCCAAGTAAAAAAGAAACATGGTACATTAGCCCATTACTGCAGACCCCCAGTAGGGGAATGTGTATACGTGCTATCTTTCTCGGTGTGGTGTGGGGTAGGATAAGTGACAAAAATATTTGCAAGTTTAATTGTATTTGATGGATTTTTTTTCACATGGTTACTTTTGGGTTTGATTCTGTGGAATGAAAAAAAAAACTGCATTACATATAATCTATGCAAAAGTTGGTATTGCAGCTGCCATACCGATTCCGGCCCCACTGCAAAAACTGGTATGGCAACTGCCATACCGGTTCCGCCGCCACTGATTACTACCATTTTAATCTTTTCATTTTTCCTTTTTTATTAGTATGTTAGAAAAACAAATATATAACCATTAAATATGAAGTTTTCTCAGGAATTTAATTCCAAAAGCCTTTGAACACTTTTAGAAGAGTAAATATTATACGTTTGTTAAAATATTTCTCTCAAAAATTCAAGTGATACGCAGATTCAAAAAGGTCGGGAACCCCTGGGTTAGGTGATTGAGTGCTTGCAAAAATGGGCCAAGTTATTAGTTTAGATACTGCACTTTACTTGCCCATGGCAGTAGTATTGGTTATATGGAGGCGTCCACAAATTATATGATATTTCTGGGGGGGGAGGTGAATCTTACCCAATATCATGTTTGAAGGGAGGGGGAAGGGGGGGGGGGGTGAGGGTCTTGTCAAACATCACGCAAGTTCCCCTCTACAAAAATCAAGGTAAAATTAGGAGCTAATTAAGTTACATTCAAGGAAAAAAGTTTGACTTTAATATAGCAAAATCTAACACAATAATATTTATCATGGCTATCTGAAAATAGAAAAAAAGTGTAAGAGTACAACAGGAAATTCCATTCAAGCCCAAATCAACGTATTTGTTTGTAAAATTGTTAGTAACTCCCAAAATAAATTGTTGCAAGATAAAGTAAATGCAAACGGTCCCTGGCTAACCACTTAAAATGAAAGCATTTTTTAATTGACCCGATTTAAGTCGGGTTTTACCTTTTTTGAACCCCCTTTTATAATTTTCGTTCAATGATTGTTAATTTGGGATAAAAAAAACACTCTGTAACTCATTATAACAAACATCCCCTATTCGTCTTTTTTTTTAATTCACTGTTTAGTGGTTTATTTAAAAAGCAAAAGCCTCTTATAATAACAACTTCAAATGCAAAATGTACTTACCAGCCCATTTATCCAGTTTCTTCCAATCAACAGTTTTACCAATTAAATCGGCAATAAAACATGAATACAGTCCACGCCACAATGATCGGAAAATTTTAAATAACAAGAAAAAAATAAAAAGATAGCCGATATACCAAACGAGTCCTTTGGATTCTTCAGGAGACAAGGGGCACTTTTCTTCAGTTGACATAATGATTTTTTAACAATGATACTTAAAAACTTATTTTTGTACTACGAAAACACACGATGCCGGGAAATTCAGCCGAATTTCAAAAAGAAATAAATTTGCAGTTTCCGCAACAACAGAACACAACAGCAGACGATTTTGTTTGTGACGTATGCATCGTGATAGCCTCGTGCACATACAATTTTAAATTATTGATAACTTTTTTTTTTACTGTGATTACTGTTTGATTTTTCAATCAATTGACTGGAATATTTTTCGAAGATGAAAATAAATGATATTTATTCAAAGAGTAAAAACTATATATATATATATTTAATACATAAAAGTATTAGTTATTTTTTAATTTTATAAATCTTGGTACGTGACCAGAAAACAAAATAGCTTTGCTAACTAATAAACGAGAAAGCTCAACACCAGAACAGACCAACGACCCGACGGCAAACGTCAATCGAAATTCGAAACAAGTAAGTCCGGTGAAAAAATGAATATTTTCAGTGATATTTATTTAATTTAATTAAATTTTATGATATTATTTTCTTTCTGTTTTGTTTTGAACTTTTTTTCTGTACATGCAGGTGCAAAAAAATAGCATTTTCTATTGCATTACGTGCTCACTAATATACATGAAAATTACTATTTTTCATCAGTTTTGTAAAACTATTAGCTAATACTATTTCATCTATTTTCAGATCCGATAAAATGACTTCCAAAGTAATTTTAGTTACTGGAGGAACAGGACTAGTAGGTAAAGCTATCGAGGAGGTCGTGAAAAAAGATTCACCGGCTGATGAAAAATGGATATTTTTATCGTCTAAGGACGCTGATTTAACGTTAGTAATGTAAAGTATTTCTTTAAGGGTCCCATTTTATCGGGGAAGCGCCGCAAGATTTAAATGTCTAGTATGGTTTTGAGGTTTAAATATTATCGATATGGTGTCATAAACACTTAGAAAAATGAGTACTGTTACATATATTATAAACAGTTAGTATTTTTGCATTAAAATGTTAAAAGTGTTCTAATTGTGTTTTCTGGGGTAAATTAAGCTGCACAAATATCCGAAGCAATTAATAAGACTTTTATTAATTACATAAAAATTATATAAAATCAACGAAAGAAGGCTACAATACAATTAACGTGAGATAGGTAAAACCTTGTAACAAGTTGCACAGGAGGACAAGTTCCCTTTCCAACTTTTCTTGCATATAAGTCTGGTAGCAACAACGGGGCACCACAAAACTATTATTACCTATACACTATCAACTGTGGTTTAAAAAATATATGTAGAACGAGCTGGTTACTGAATTATACAGTTTTCTTAAAAAGGAAGCTTGTTTTATTAAGCTTTGAAAAATCTGTAATATATGTTGTTTATAAGAGGGACCGTCAGTCCCATTATGTGTTGTTACAATGTTATATATCATAGTTTGACGCTATATAGTTAGAAGTTTTAAGAGGGACTGTCAGTCCCATAGAGCTAATGCATTAGTTTTGAAATCACAACTTTTGCAAAAGAATTGCTTTGCCATGTTATCCCATTTTCACCAGGTATGGGAATCATCATAACATCGAAATGAAACAAATTTGCAACGAAAATGTTATCTAATTATATATTTTTGAAGTTTTAAAAGGCCCCATAATAATGAGGAAATAACTGGATGTTATTTTCTTTTCAATTTTGTTTTAAATTGATGTCATGATGATTCCCATACCTGGTGAAAATGGGGATAGCATGGCACAGCAATTCCTTTGCAAAAGTTGTGATTTCAAAACTAATACATTAGCTTTATGGGGCTGACAGTTCCATCTTAAACACAAAAAAAACTTGTTTAATTTAATGAAAAATAGCATGTCACTTTTCCATCACCTTTCTTCCTTATTTTAGAATATTATTAGCACCTTTCAATGTTGACATATTAAGAGTATTAAAAATTATCTTGATTGTTTCGATTGAAAAAGAAATATACCTGTAATAAATAGGTCAGTTTACAAAAAAATAGGTAAATAAAGCAAGTTTCTTTATTCCTTGTATCTATAATTCTATAATAAAATTCTATAATTCTATAATAAACTTTATTTTAATTTTTTGATTTTAAAAAATAACTTCATTTGCATATAATTTTGTTTATTTTCCAGTGATTCTTCTCAAACAGATTTGTTGTTCCAAAAGTATAAACCAACTCATGTAATTCACTTAGCAGCAATGGTTGGAGGGTTGTTTAGAAATCTAAAGTTTAACTTGGATTTCTTAGTAAGTTATTTTAACATATTTTATAAAAATCAAAGATTCATTATACCATATTTTTTTTATCAATGACTAGTTTTATTTGTTTTGTTGACTACATAAAAGCAAAAATTTAGATTAAAAAAAACCCATTAAACTTAGAAACAGAATATTTTACATCAATATTTGTTTCTAGAAATGTAATTTTCATTCTTTATACTAAAAAATAAATAATTTTTATATATATTATAATGGTTTTGTTATAGAAATTTTAAATTACATATTCCTTCAACATTTTTCATTTTTAATCATGTGGTTTTTCAAATCTTTTTTATCTACTTTATCTTGTTAAATAATGGAACTAGCAATACTTCATTAAAAAATCATTATTTTTTCATAATTCAAATTTACATCTATTTTTTTAATTGAAATTACTGATAACTTAACATTTTTTTTATCCTTTTAACAGCGAAACAACATTCTCATTAATGACAATGTCCTGAACTGCAGTTTTAAGCATGGTGTAACAAAAGTTGTATCCTGTCTCTCAACATGTATATTCCCTGACAACACTACTTATCCTGTAAACGAAACCATGGTAAGCATTAGAAATTACTGTAAATGAAACCATCATTAATAGTACAAATTATTTTCTGACCTACAATACAAATGCAGAGATCCATTAACTTATGATCCACAACATTCCCCAAAACTGCTTTGAAGAGTAGATAAAAAAAAAAGAAAACTTAATTATTGTAAACTGTTTCATGAAAGAAAATTACCCTTTCTGTAGTGTGTAAAAAGTGATTATCACTAAATCTTTTCATATTAAATGGGAAAAAAATTAGCGGGATAGCTAATCTACACTTGTTGCGATTAAATAATGTAACATGCTTCATGAAAAAAATTAGCGGGATAGCTAATCTACACTTATTGCGATTAAATAATGTAACATGCTTCATTTAATTTGATTTATTTTTCAAATTTAAAAAGCTTTTCTAAATTGTGACTTACACTACACCTACATGGAATCAGCCTAATGTATAATTTATGTTTGTCTATCTTTTGTGTTTCAAACCAAATCTAATGTATGTTTCTTAAGACTTAAAATATTCAAAACCATTAAAAATTAACTCGGGGCTTCTGTAATAAGTGCATATTTTTGACTATCCATTATGTTCAACATAACTTTTAAATATTTTTATTTATAATAGGTTCACAATGGTCCACCTCACAATTCTAACTTTGGTTATTCCTATGCTAAAAGACTTATCGATATCCAGAATCATGCATATTACTCTCAATATGGATGCCATTTTACTTCAGTGATTCCGACTAATGTGTTTGGACCATATGATAACTTTAATTTGGAAGATGGACATGTGTTACCTGGGTTGATTCATAAAACATATGAAGCAAAAAGTAAGCTTCTTTTCATTTGATATTTAGACTCCTTTTTTCCCCCTAAAGTAATAAGGATTCCAACATAGCTTTTTTTTAAAAAGTTAATCAATCTAGAAATTAAAAAAAAAAAATTCTAATTTGCAACACATTTTTTACTAGACTTTTAAAAAAAAGGAAAGTATTACTGAGTATTTGCTAAGTGTGAAGATATTGTCTGTCATTCGAAAATTGTGTAAACTTGTTTATTGGAATACTAACTCAATAAAATAATAAATATTTACACGTACATAAATAACAATATCAGGATAATTTTGAATTGCAAGTAAGCAAGTTCTTATTTACGCAATTGAATTTTTAAAAAAAAAATCTCATTTTAAAATTAATTTAATAAATAAATTTTATACTGTGTAGTAAGTAAGGTAATACTGTTTAAATAAGTTAAAGTTAATACTGTATCTTAGAATTCCAATAAACAAGTGTTTTCTCCTTTATTTAGCTTATTTTTACTTACTGCTCTAAATATAATTCATTATTGTTTTTTCAATTTTTTGAATCCCCTCGTATAAAAACTTTCATCTCTGTAGTAACTTAAATTTTGCATTAGAAAATGATAATTTTTGTACAAGACAACATCAACTTTTAGCATTCCACACACAATTCAATTAAATTAGTACAGTCATGATTTACATTATTAGTATATTATACTATTAATTTTCAGAATTGAATATTTATTATTGTTTTTGACCTATTAATTCTATTGAGTATCTACTGCACTTATATGCTTTTTTCTTTCTTAGAAAATGGTACTCCTCTTGCCATTTGGGGTTCTGGCAAACCTTTACGACAGTTTATATATTCCATTGACTTGGCAAAGCTAATCATTTGGGTATTGAGGGATTATCAGGAAATTGAACCAATCATCCTATCAGGTTAGTTAAAAATTATTTCATACAAGATTAAAACAATAATTCAATATTTTTGTATAATATCGTGCACAAAAACCTAACTTTTTCATATCAATAATCGTGGCAAAAGTGATGCTTTTAACGAAATCGTGTTGATCAAATACTTTACGCCTATTTTGCAAATGCTCATAAATCTTTGCGAACTTAATTTGAGTCTTTTAACGCAAATGAACTGTTTAATATTTTTACTTTTTCACGCCAAATAGTATGAACAAAATAAAAAGATTCTATATTAAAATCATTATTTGAACGCGATCTTTAATTTCGGGTCTTTTTCTTCAATAGGCAATCTGATACTTTTTGATGTATTTTAATTAATTTATTAAATTATTTTACGTTTAAACAATTTGTAAACATGAAAAATCTGATTTTATAATGTAAAATCCGTGTATTTATTAATAAAAGCTATCCAAGATTTATACGTTTTTTCTTAAGCAATTAGGAATGAAATTGTGACGTTTTAATGGCCTGGTTAATTTTCATGCTTTTAAAATAAAATTACATGATTTGAGCGATTATATTAACCAAGTTATTTAGAAATCGAAATCGCTTTGCCTTTAGAACTTTGTGAATTTACTTGTAATTCCTGTATTATAATAGTATTCAAACTTCCTGTTTCATAAAAGCTTTTCACATATTTAAATAATATATCTCTGAGATAAGTGTACTTTTTAATAATGATGATAAAGTTGTTAATTGTGGTATAAATTTTCTTAAGTCTAGAACAAGAAGTTAGCTTGAGATCTGCATTATATTACCGAATTTTGTTTTAAGGTGAAACGTTGTTTTTTTACTGATATTTGTGCATTTACTTAAATATTTGATTATTTATAATAGTATTAACACTAAAGCTTTTCCTAAATTTCTTAATAATTTATAACTCGCTTAAATATAATATATAACTAAAAAATTCAGTTTGATTAATTTGTAATTAATTAATTGATAAAAGTAAAAAATCACAATAGTTACATACTAATATCACCAAACGAAATGATTTTTGTATTTAATTGTAGAAGTTTATTGTGTCAATGAAAATTTTAACACAAGTTATAGGTTTTAAGAATATAAAAAAAATCTCCATTTAATGTCATTTGAAGTTTAATCATCATAATCATTGGGACAGATAAACCTTTTTTTGGTTGGTAAATAAAAAAAATATATATATTAATTTAGTGAAACCATAGCAATTACAAATGAAATGAAGGATGCAATGCCTCTTACCTATATTAATTCAGTAATTTTGTCCAATCTGCTTTCTTTGACATATGTTAGTTTGATACGACAAAATCAGATGGGCAGTTTAAAAAGACAGCAAGCAATGAGAAATTAAGGAAATACAACCCCGATTTTGTATTCACTCCATTCAAGGAAGGTAATTGTATTTTAAACACTTTACTAATAAACTAAAATTCTTGTCATTTTGCGTGACATAAAATTGTAATTTATTGAATAAATTAATATTTTTAACTAAGCAAAGAAAATAAAACTAATAATTGTCCTTTAGTAAATCATACTTTTTAGCTTGTAGCAATTCTAATTACCTGTTAAAGTCTACTTATATAATACCACACATTAAGAGTGCACATAATAAATCTCAAATGCCTGGTTATAAATAAATTTTTAACCTGAAAGTTGCTTATACATGTTATTTTAGATTTAACCGTCAATCGATCATAAAATTAAGGCTAAGGTAAGGAAATAACTTTTTAAGGTAATATATTTTTTTGCAGCGGTAAAAAATACAGTGGATTGGTTTGTCAGCAACTATGAAACAGCTAGGAAATAAGACTTTCCTGTGTCTTTAAAACGCAATTTTAAAGATCTGAATCAAGCATTTCAAGTTATGTATTAAAAAAGTATATTTATGAATGAAACTTTGAATATAATATGTAACGAAAATTATTTGTTTAGAATAAAGGTTGTGGCCAATTGTTACTATATAATGTATTAAAAATTTTAATTTTATACAATTAACTGAGCTTGTTAAATAAAATTATTTTCCAAATTATAGTGTACTTTTTTCCAACAATATATAATTTTGTATCTTACTTAAAAATAATAGGTTAAAACATAAGGCAACTGTACTTTTTCTACGAGGACAGCAGGCTAACTATATACTTAATCCAAAACAAAAACTGTATATATGTTTTTTGCGTTTTTATAATATTTTTTAACTGTAATAAAAGGTAATAATAATGATGACAAAATTCCACAAACGTTTTATTTTAAAAAGTTAACGTTTTAGAGATTCCTAAATCATTCATATTTCACTTTGTGTGTACAATTGGCAAACTAAACCATTAAGTATGACATTTTTTTTAGTCTCCTACAAAACCTAAGCGTCTAGGCTTTCAATTTTTTTAAAGTTTACGCATCCCAAAAAATCACACATAAATCTTACACATAGTTCCAATACACCACATAAATTTTAATTCTTTAAATAAAATACAAATATCTCTTAGCATTGAACATATTAAGGTCAAAGAGATACTTCTCATGTGCAAATACGTAAATTAATTAGCTAAATTTAAAAAAAATAAGACATAATTTCCCTTTAACTTCCCTTGCTCTTATATAACCCTTTATTATTTTTTTTTATCTTATCCTCCCCTGATCTTACAGTTGGTTATTCAATTCCCTCTTCACACCAGAGTGCCCGCATACATGGATTTTTTAGACTTTCTTTAAACTGTTTCTTCATACTAACTTTTCTATTTTCAGAAACAGATATCGATGCATAGGATTCAAGTATCAGTCAATTATTTGTATAAAAATATGATGCCACATGAATTTCAAGCATGATTTCAGGTGTTCTTATATAAATTTTTTTAGCATTGAAGTTAAAAGGTGTTTTGCAATTTTAAAAATGTTATAATGTACATTGAAAAAGACTTGAGCTTGCTTGTGCATCTACAGCCCACTAAAAATGAGCGATTTTAGTGTTTTAAACCAAAAATTCCAATTAAACTGATATGCCTTTCAGCAAATATGTAATGACAATTTTTTAATGAACCTCAAAACATACTTATATACATATATGTGTTTGAATAATATGATTTTATAAGGAATACATGCGTAAGATTTTGCTTGGAAGTAAAGATGATAAGGAATAAAAGCTATTTATATTAACACAAACTGATCATATAACAGGATTCAAGTTCTTGTTTAATCAATAAATGTCTTATCCAATATTCCTTCTCAATAGAAACAAGGGTTATGTGTCACCCAATGTGCCTTTTGTTGGTTCTTAGCAGTTTCATGACTTGTAAACAGAGATTTATATGCTGAACTTGCAGAAGGATCTTTAGCAATGCTATAAGACTTCTTGGCCTTTTCTGGCAAATCAACGGCCTTAGACGAGCCTTCTCCGTTAACACTTCTCACACCCGAACTTGAAGGCTTGACCTTATCCTTCACAGCAAGCTTTAGATCCGGCTTTTCAATTTCACCACCATTGACAGGTGATGAAGATGATGATTCCCCATCATTGACCTTCGATGATGATGATTCACCATTATTGACTTTCAATTTCTTCGCTGAGGTTTCAGTAGCAACAGCAGCCCTCTTCTTTTTCTTCTCGAGCTTAGCCAAACGACGTCTTTCCGTCATCTTCTCTCTCAACGCCTCCATCTCTTCGTCAGTGCCGTTGATGATTATGACATCACTGGCATTTAAGGGACCTCCACACTTATGACAGGTCGTCGTCTTGACCTCCTTATGAGCCCTCTCGGAGAAGACGCACCCGCACTTCCAAGCGAAGTGGAACCTCTGTCTGCCATTCATGTCCAGCCCAGTGACAGGGCAGATGTACCTGGCATCATTAACATCAATATACTCGTCCCCTTTGTGGTGCTTCTGCTTGAAATCGGCCTTCTCGGTGAGGTTGAGCTCTTTGACATCCGACATCTTGGCGATGTGGGAGGCATTTTCGGACTTCTTTTCCTTGTTGAGGATGTGTTCTATGACGGCTTCTTTGTTGTAGAGCCTTCCGAGTTCGCAGGCGACGATGGGTTTGCGCAGGGGTTCCTGGGTTATGGCGCAATGCTTCCATTTCGCAGCGTTTTCGGCGTTCTTGTCTTTTTGTTCGGGTTTTTTCTTCTGGCGAACGAGTTCGTCGCGTCGAGGGATGGTGCCACCATCGCAACCCATTTTATTTTTAAAGAAAGAAACTTTTACTCAATGTCAAAATTTAGGCTTTAAAAAGAGGTAATATCTTTTAATAGACTTTAATTTCCAACATTCGTAGACCAAAATAACAGCAAACTTACGTCAAAGTTTCTTGTTTACAAAACAGTCTAAAGTGGATAATGACGTCATCTTAATTTTCACGGTTTAGATGTATGAAGCTGCTTTTAAAGATTTTTTTCAGGAGTTTGTCTTTTAATAATAAAATACCAGATCAATCTAAGAAAAATTTCACTTAAAAATATGAATTTTTCATGTAAACTTTTCTTTTAGATATTTTTTTAAATAGCAATGTAATAAAATACATCTTTACTCTGTATGGTTTGTGCTGCCATCTGTTGTTGAATATTTGATTTAATCATTTATCAACTTGCCATTACCATACCATTACTTATTTTAATTTTTTTTTAAAATAAAAGTGTTGAAAGTATAACATTAGAAGCCGAGCATAGAAAGAAATAGAATAGTTCGATGTTCAGTTTAGAGAAAAAAGTGAAGAGTAATATTGTTTTTAGCTATTAGGAATGTAATTTTCGGTGCACCTTCTCTCCAGAAAAGTGGTTCTTTTTAAATAAGTAGTTTTAAAAGAAAAGTAGTTTGAGTAGTTTTAGTGAAAATTCGAAATTTTTATTTTTTTAATAATCATTAAAAATTTCACCAGATTTATTAGAAATTACATATTAAAAAATGCTATTTCAAAAAGAGACGCCCCCGGGTGGGCTCGAACCACCAACCTTTCGGTTAACAGCCGAACGCGCTAGCCAATTGCGCCACGGAGGCACGTCGAGTTGTAGAAATGCAGTTATAAAATTTGTAAAAATAGCATTTTCAACAGTTACGTCTTAATGGATGACGAAGCAAATGAATATGAAGTATTGGTATGTTAATTTTTATTTCAAAGTATCGGTTCATGGGGTAATTACGTTCTGATTTAGAATATAAAAGAAAGAAAAATTGTTTAATTATCATGCAGTTGAAACCAGTGGGGTGGAGGTGATTGAGGGGCAAGTAAAGCTTTACTTGAAGCGTTACATAACGGACAAACATGTTATTTCGAGTTAAAAACAATACTATTACATATATCCACAATTTGAATACATAACGATTAAGCCAAATCTTCCAAATTCCTGTTTCCTTAAATTGGTATATTAATGTTGTGGCGGTTCACCACACACACAACCTAAACATGTTATCAACAACTAGGTGGCGCTGATTTAACATCTCGTTCCTAACACTAATCTTAATTACAAAGTTAATAGTATATAAGCCGAGGTAACTCATCTCCACCTTGAGCCTTGAGGATCCTTTTGGTAGACTGTGGGTTACTGAGGCCGCTACAGTGGTGACCCCCGACGTGACCCACTCCAACGATGCTCTTGCTACGATGCGCTCAACCACGGTTAGCTACTCGCTGCTAATGCACTCAACGCTGCACACAACTCAACCGCTGCACAACGCACAGCGAAGCAACCTGCGCATGGTTCCTCGTTTCTAGGAGGGGAGTGGTGTGGCGGTTCACTACACACGCAACCTCAATATGCCATCAACAACTAGGTGGCGCTGATTTAACATCTCGTTCCTACCACTAATCTTAATTACAAAGTTAATAGTAGTATATAAGCCAAGGTAACTCATCTCCACCTTGAGGATCCTTTTGGTAGACTGTGGGTTACTGAGGCCGCTACAATGTCATTGAAAAAAGAAAATAATTACAAGATAAATACAGTAGAACTACAGAACAGTCGATAAATACAGTAGTATTTAAAAAATTTAGTAAAATATTTCATAAACATTAAAATTATACTTTTTAAGTGTAAAATATTACAAATAAAAATAGTTTGAATGAATATGAGTGTTTCACTGATAAATTTGGAAAACACTAAATAGTAATTCCAATAAATACATTTTTTTTTCATATTATTTATTTTTAAGCATAATTGTACCAACTTAGAACACAATTTTAAAACTAATTGATTTCAAATGTGGTTTCTCAAACAAAGTATTTGTAGTAAAATAATTCAGTATAAAAAATAAATTGTTTAGGTTTAATACTATCACTAGGTGGAATAGAAGGACAGCAGCAACATGTGTTAAATTGCTTATAAAACTTAAATCCTTATGCTTTGAAGAAACTTGTGAATTTTATTGATAACACTAGGTTTTTTTTATAATTTTCCGATTTCTTTTTTTAAATCTTTTATATCTTACTTGAGTCTTCATACACAATTCTTTTCATAAAAAATAGACTTTTAGAACTTTATTTAGACAGGCCAGGCATCAACAATGGGCATGTTTTAGAACTTGAGTAGCAAAAAGAAATGCTGAGTGAAAATAAATTCTTTCTCGAGCCTTGGTTAGTAAATTAATGTCCCAAGGGAACAGAGCATTGATTAAACGAAAGGGTAAGAATGAAAGCTGAAAGGAAATACATCATTTGTGTGTGTGTGTGTGTGTGTGTGAAACTATCCAGTTGGATTAAAACACTTTTACTTATAAACACTCAGTTTTTAGTAATTTAGCTGAACGTAATATTAAAAACGATTTAATCAATTTTTGACCTGTCAGCTTTGTTAACCAGTCCTATATCTTTATAATACTTTCAGGAGCAGATATACTCACACCCCCCCCCCCAAAAATATATATAATATTATTTGTTAGCAATAATATTCAAATATTATAAATATCACCAATATATGATTGTACTCACATGATACTTAAAATATTATATGCTAGTTTCATACATTTTAACAAAAAAAAATCATTCAATTATGTATTATCATTATATATGATACAGACAGACACACAGAGAAGAGAGAATATAATCATATTATAACACATTATCAATAAGTATAGTGATTATTAATTATTAATTATTTTTATATATTATGTATACAACCCGGGCTTTTATAAAGTATATTATAAAATCCTAAATAACAAGCTACAATATAAATAATATCTTCTATGTGACTTGTAGTTTGGGTTTTCCCAGGCATCTCCATATGCATTTTTGGAGCCTCCTAAATAAATGAAACAATATTCAAGTAAACATACTCCAAATAAATAACAATCAAATAAGAATATAAAAATTTATAATTTAAAACTTTTAACTACTTTGGGATTAGTAGTCCACTAACGCATTAAACACTATGGCAAGGGGGTAATTACAGTGAAACTATTGAATTATGTTATATTTAAAGGACAAAAACAATTGCATCGACACACAAAAATTGGAACACATTGTTGGCTTAGCCCCAAATAATGTTAACTGCATAAAACATGTTTTAGTAAAAATTGAAAAAAGGGAGATTACTTTTAGCTGCAGAAACCTGACATTGTAACCCTTGTATTTCTTTACTAGGTCAAATTTGAAAAACATGCAATCATAGTTGAAAATTACGGCGAAATATTGATCGAGTTAAAAACCTCTGGGGAAAAAAAAAGACCACTAGTTACCCGTTGATAGCAGATCACTCTATCCGGCCCTGTCATAAAGCTGTGTAATTTAATACGTTTTAAAAATAATTTTCCGTCTTGAACTTCTTTATCCATAATTAGGAGAGAAGCACATTAGGACATTTTTAAAAAATATTTTTAAACCCTTTCACCCAACCAGTAAAATACTCTGTGTACATGTTGTAAAAAAAAGCTAGGATTTAAATGAGAATATGCTATATTGGTCTAAGCATTAACCATCCCTAATTAAATGGAGGGGGGACTTGGTAATGGTTATAAATATGAAATTGAATTTTTTAAACTGCATTCCTCATAGTAATACATATGATGTATAATTAATTAAAAAAAACTTAAAACTAATGTTATACTTTTGATTTTTGTGCATTAGTCATTAATTACTTTACTTTTGATTAATGCATGCAAGAGTAAATTATATTTTGTAAAAAATTTTTAATTTAACTTTCTTGCAAAGAAAATAATTTTACGCCATGAATATTTCTTTTACGTCAAGATTATTGGAATTGGGCTTTTTTTTATTCCTTATAACTATACATATTGGTCAATTCAGATTACAAGGATTTTTTTCAACCTACCAGTATCTTTACTCTGCTTAGAATCAAAAGGGCCCCACTGCCTTCGCACTGGTGGCATTTGGGATGAGCCAGACCTTTGCTGGGACTGAAGCTGGTGTTGCCTTTCATATTCCTCTCGGTTCCTCCTGCGTAAATCTTCATAACTCGTGATTTTTTGTATGGGCTCATCTTTGCCAAAATTAGCATTTTCATCTGCAAAATGAATTCGAATATAATTGGGCATTTTAATTCAAATATAAAGGGAGCTTAATTATTTTATTAGGGTGGAGTGTTCTCAGAATGTTATATTTGAATTCTATTGTCCATTGAGACCCTGTGAACAAGGCTATATTAGTTAAAATTTGAATTTTTACATGTATGTTCAGCTGAAAATACACATATTTTAAGGGATATTCTTTAACAAGTATATAAACTTTATTTTTTTTCTCTCTACACAATCCACCCTATTGTTTTACATCTACTGTGTTTACTAAATAGAAACTTTTTGATATTATTTTTTCAATATGAGGGCTCATAATTCTGTCTTCTCTTTGTATAATTATCACTTGGGCCATTTTCATAATAACCAGGGATGGAAAGAGCACATCTTTGAAACCCCTTTCTTAAATGTACAGTAACTAATTTAAAAAAAAAAACTTGTATATTTTGTGAAAATGCTAATTATTCAATTATAAGTTTGGTTCAGGTTGGCTTTGATATCCCAAACAATGCCATACACTTTAGCTAGTTGATATTAAACTATTAGTTGATTATTAGCTAGTTGATATAAAACTGACTAAACTATAAAAATCAATAATACTAACAATCAAATCTATTAGTAATTTAGTAGATAAACATTCCTACCATCTGTATGCAGGGCAAAAACAAAATAAACAAAATACATGTGCTCTTGTTCTACTAAGGTACAATATATAAACAAGAAAAATGATTCTTACTATCTGTACTTGGTCTATTTCTATCATCAAGTCCCACAGATTGAATATTTTTATCCATATCTAAATTTAAAGAAGCTGTACTTGAATTGAAATCACTTCTAATCGGCTTGTAGCTATCCCCTTTGTATGTACCTTCTTCCTCGGGAAACTGCGAAAAACTTTCATCAGCGAATCTGAAAAAGTCCTTTTAAATGTATCACCCAACACATTAAAAAAACTGTTTTGCTTTTGATAACAGTAAAATTCTTAAATTTGTGAATAGTATTTACTTTTATATTTTTAAAGGGATTTAGGGCAGGTCGGTACATTGTATACGGCTAATGCTAAATTGACCTTTTTCATGTCCTTTTCTTTGAAACTAATAAACAAAACACACAAAAAATCTATGCATTGTATGCACTTTGAACAATACACTGAAATGAGATTTTATCAATACAGAAAGTAGTTTTTTAAAATATAATTTATGTCCATAGATGGCGCTACCTGTAAATCTGTATTCTATATATATGAGATGCCCACTAATAAACTAAGCTTTTTCCTTCCCACCTAACTGAGTTTGGTGTTTTTTTGGGGGGGGTTGTGTTCTTACAGGTGTTGCTGATGATGAGACTCCACTGCAAGGTATGTTAACTTTTGTTGTATATATTCAGTGTACTGAGTATTTTAGTTTACTATGCAAATAGTTAGGTTTAAAAAAAAGCATTTTTACATCACAAAATTACCCATATTTTTTCTCTCCTTCAAATTTTGAGAAATGCACATTTCAGTAAGCAAAACACCCTGAAAAAATTATCCTGTAAAAATTTTAGGTCTATACATGAAATAGTTTTTAAGAAAAAGGTACCTAAACCTGAAAAAACACCATTCTGAGAAAAATGAGATTAAAGTTGAAAACTTACATTACGAAAATACTGCTGATCCATATCCAAATTAAAATTTAACTAAGTTAAACTTGTCAGAATGACATACAAAGGGCATCGTTGGAAAGCTCTTGAAACGTATTTTACATAAATATTAAAATAAAAAAATTGATTTCTTGAAAATTACATGGTACTGAACTGCCCTCAGAAACTCTGTTGATTTACTTTCATAAAAACATTTCAAAAAGTTTTGTTTTGTAATTATTTAAGCATGGTTATAAGTAATTTACAGAGTAAAAAGTGCATACAACGAAGAATATACAACATCACCACAAGGTATATATAAATGCTTAAGATTTTGTTTAGCAATTAAGGTATTTAAACACGAGGTGAATTTGAAACACTACTTTTAAATAATTGCACTGCTTTTGTGATCTAGTTTTAGTTAGCTTTAATTTAGATTAGCTTTTGGATAAAGGTGGAAAATTAGGAAAATTCTTTTTTGTGCAGGTTAAAATTGGTTTACTACAAAGGCCGCTTCAATTTTATCCCGATTTCTTAAAATCATTGAAATAGTGCTTTTAGCTACACCATATTTAGACACTATTAAAACCTTTTTTTAAACATTTATCGTCAATATCATAAGCTATTTTGTTCTGTTTTTTGTTGTTCTGCTGCTTTTGATTTATTTTGAATTAGAGACAATAAGTTTAAATGCTAACCAATTCTAATTTCATATGTTTTTAACCTTTGACCTCTGTAGAGAAACACCTATGCAATGGGGAACTTGCATGTATTTTTTTTTATTCTTTTAAAATAATCTCCATGCGATTCTAAGAACATCGACATAAATTTTACCTCAATCCGACCATTAGTTTATTTTTAATTAATTTTCAAAGTTTGCGATTTGCCCCGCCCCTTGAAAACGCTGCCTCTGGCCTTCCCTCCCCGCGTGACGTCAGTAGACCCAACTGGGAAAGCCAGAGATAGGCGGCCGCTATGTTTTGCGAATGTCACTCTTCCTGATGCTTTTCTTATCGCGTCGAATCCATTAAAGTTATGTAAATTCTGGAAAATATTAGTGCATACGAATGTTGCAAAGTACCTTGTTGTATTAGTACCACGAAAAACCCTTTAGAAAAGCAGTTTTTTAATGTTCCTTGAGTTGTAAAAGAAATGCTATTTTTATTCTTAATGGTAACAGACTTACGTTATAAAATAAATTTCTATGCAATTATATTATGTAATTGTATGTATTTGTACTTATAATTTAACTATATAATATAAATGTAGAATAAAATAAAATTTAATTGATTGAAATACCTGTATTTAAGATTGGGAAATATTTCTCATTATTACAGGGATTCGACATAATAATGTACACACATTGCAATTTTTAAATTAAATCACATATTTTATAAGTTACTTAGATATAAGTAAAATGCTTTTTTTAACGACTTGTAACGCGTGTTACAACAAACATGTTCGAGCAGATATATTGTCTCTTATGTAATTATGTGGAACGCAGAATTCAAGTTTTGTACATTATTCTCGTAACAAGTTCATCCAATCCCTGTAACTATGAAAAATATTTCTCATTCTTAATGCAGTTATTTCCATAATTTAAATTTAGTTTTAATTTGTATTTGAATTCAAAGAAGCAATTTAGTTTATAAACATGAGTATGTTATATGGTACAATTAAAAATAAAAATACCTGCTTCCTTTTTGAACATTGTTGAACCTAACTGTCAACACGTATTTTTTTTTACATCTTTAGGAAAACTACAACACGTAGGTATGTAACAGTAACTATCACCTAGAACCTCTGTCACACACGCGCGAGTTATAAAACTTGGAAACAAATTCGTAAAACACAGCATTTACTTCTAATTTATACTTTAGTTTCCAAAATTGCCGATCTTCATTAACCTTCTTTTGTAAATTTAATCAAATTAAAAATAGCCAGCTAATTTATCCAACTCCCACTCTCTCTAAAACTTTTTTTTTAATACAGTATATGTACATAATCATTTCTAGCCTCCGTGGACCTTCAACAGTGCCAGTTACACCTGGAATTATCTCCATTTTCTTTTTAAATGTCCATTAATTTTTTGGTTTTTCAAATTTAAAATATAATTTTAAATGGAATTTTTGTGATGAAATTTTGTTTAATTTCATTATTGATTTAATTCGTTTAGTTTCTGCACTACAAATTAAGTAATTTAAATTATCTAATAAGTTAAATGCTCAATAAAAACATTCTGTAATTAATTGATTTTTTTTCCTATTTATCGCACTTAATTTTTATTTTAAAAATAAAACATTAATTGTTTGCAAAAACTAATTAATGTCTATAATTAGTAATAATAAAACTATTAACATTGGAATAACTCTATTTACATTGAAAAATATTTTTTTCAATTAAAAACAGTTTTAATTAAAAATAATTTAAATTAAAGTAATATTAATTAAAATATATAAATAAAATTTACGACAACTACCCCAACCCCCCAAAAAAAACCTTACCCCAACCCCAAAATTTCTTTTCTAGTCGCGCCCTAGGTGACGAAAGGACATATAGCATTTTTAAAATCTTCCACTTTTAACTTTATAAACGTTCTGTGGGAGCTGAAATATATTTTCTGGTGTAATTTTTTCGTGGTACTATTACAACAAGTTACTTTGCAACATTCATATGCACTAATATTTTCCAGAATTTACATAACTTTAATGGATTCGACGCGATAAGAAAAGCATTAGGAAGAGTGACATTCGCAAAACACAGCGGCCGCCGATCTCTGGCTTTCCCAGTTGGGTCTACTGACGTCACGCGGGGAGGGAAGGCCAGAGGCAGCGTTTTCAAGGGGCGGGGCTAAGCGCAAACTTTGAAAATTAATTAAAAATAAACTAATGGTCGGATTGAGGTAAAATTTATGTCGATGTTCTTAGAATCGCATGAAGTTTCATTTACAAATGGTATTTCGCTATTTCCCGACACATGCAAGTTCCCCATTCATGACGTAATGGATCATCCTCCACTTGCCGAATCGTTCATTGGATTAAAATTGACGAATAATGGAAGATCTCGTGATTTTCTCGAAAGCAGAAGTAGAAGACAAATTTATTTTTAGAATGTTCGTTGCCGCTTTCTTTATGTTTTGTTTCATTTGTTATTCGAAACTTTGATTTACTAAGGGGAAAAAAGTCAATTCCTAGAATTTTTTTTCAGGTTAAGCGGGATTTCGCCTAAAGCGATTTCGCGTTATGATATTTTTTAGCATTTTAGTCTGGGCAAATGCTTTCAGTTCATGTTAAGCGAAATTTCGTGTTAAGCGAGTTCGCGTTAACAAGGTTCGACTGTATTATGAATGATGATGACAAATATGTGTCGCTTATCTCTTTAGTATATATGTAAATTTCTTAGAGTACAATTACATATTAATTTAATTATACAAAAATATCATTTAATGTTAGCTTAAAATTGCAGTATAGCTATTTCAGCAAGAAAATAATTATTTGGCATAAAAATATATCAGCAGAATTTATTTACGTTGAATTTGGAATAGTTTTTGAATTCCACATAAATAAACTTTTATATATTAGTTTCTTGAGTAATAATTTCTTACGTTTCTCTAGAAATTCCTCTCTTCTTCCTAACTGCATCCCCAATGGCACTATTTTCCAATTTCAAAAACTTCTCTTCACATTGGGATCTGTATGAGAACTTTCCGACAAACCATCCTAATATTGCACCCCCTATGAAAGATATTTAAAAAGTTTTTTTAATGAGAAATTCTAAAATAATATAACTCAACTAAACATGGTTGAGTTAAACTGAACACAGTTATCAAATTGTAACTGGCAAACCAAACAAAATTTTATTTGAAAATTCAGAAAAGTACTGTAATCATCTCTCACATATGCCTTTTTTTATAAGTTCTAAAATGTAAAATATCTTAAAATTAGAAAATCTCTAAAGACTATTATCAAGAAAATGTGCCATACGAAATAAGTTTCTTTCTTTTAATCTAAATAAAGAAAACGTCCATATCAAAAGTTGTGGCATAATAGCCGGGGTTTTTTTAATTACAGAAATAGTTACCTGTCATTTTCCCAGCAGGGCCCCATCTGGGATGACCTGTTAAGTAGCCTAAAATAAAAATTATAAATGCAATTTTTCGATTTCAAATATGTAAATACATTAACATTACATATATGTATATAAATTTAAAATCAGAAATGACAAGAAAGAAATATAAATTACAAATACCATTTCGAACTCCTAAAAAAGCACTGGCTATGCCAGCTACAGCCAAAGGCAGACCTAAAAACAAAGCAATGTATATTACCTTCATAATTTTAATTATAAAATACACAATTTGGATAAAAATTATTTTCTTGTCACACAATTAAGCCTAAAATTTTATAACGGATGAAATTTTAACTAATTTAGCTGTGGAAAAGTATTATATATAACCTACACTCTTCAATAATTAGCCTTTCATTAATGAAAATTTAAATAGATAAATTTAAACTTTTCTCTTACGTGCCTTATATCATGCACATTTTTGATGATTTTGTGAGTATTGAAATTTACCTTCCTCTAGGTTGATTTATAAAGTTTATAAGTAGTTTCAGTATTATTTATCTTTACTATAAAATTGCTAAAGCGGCATTGCATTAGATATAAAGAAAACATTGTAAAAAATAGTCTAACTATAACCATGTTGTACAGGGTGGCGCAAATAAAAGTGGCCCCGGCGTAGAGATAAGAATGCATTGAGATGCTTGGCGAGAAAAACTATTGAAGCCGTCTGAAAGCCTCCAAGTCTAAATAAAAGATTATTCAAGTGTGCAATAGCACTTGGCAAACCTGTTTTTGCATTGGTTGGATTGGATTAGCATCACATTAGAGCTACTCATGGGCTATTGGCGAGTTCAGATCTTAGTGCGTGTGTGCTACGGTTGTGTGAGTGTTGGCTGTGTGAGTTGATCAATGCACAGGTGCAGATTATACAATACAGCAGAGGGTGTTCATTGTATAAATTTTTATTAAAACAAATTCGTGGAAAAAATATGGCCAGTTATTCCAAAGGTGACAAAGTGCCAAAAAAGATTGCTATGCAACGATTAGTTACGAAATGGCGGCAGACAGGATGTTTAGAACAAGTCCAAAAACTCCGAACACCAGATTTTGTGTCTTGCAATCAATTTAGAATGTTTTATATTAACAAAAACAAAAAGGTCTGATTCTCTAGGATAAATAACGGCCGAAGTAATCACTAGTGGGATTTTTTGGCGCAGCTGTAGGAACCTTCATTTTATATTGCATCCCAACTAGCTTATCAAGCTATAGCAAGTTGCCGGCAAATAATTCGCCAAGCATTTGTTTGGGCTTAATATTGAAGCGATCAATGACTTGACTTAGCAAACCTGTTTTAGCATTGGTTTTAGCCTTGGTAACAGTTCCATCTTATTCTTATCTCTATGACGGGGCCATTTTTATTTGCGCTACCCTGTACTATCTATACCTAAAGAATTTTAATCTACACTTTAGTAAATTGAGTCCCACCCGGCGACGGCTAGGTTTCTCCTTTAGAAAAATGTAACAAATTTTAACGTATTTTGTACTAAGTATATCAAAGTTTACTTACATCTATAATAGAAACTTTCTTTATTGCATTCTCTTAGTATTCGAATTTCTTCTGGAGTCAATTGAACTTGTGTTTTCTGTCAAGAGGTAAAAAAAAATGGAATTAAACTACTGCAACCAATTGATTTAAGGATTAGTTAGTAATAATAAAACCTAACCATCACTTATTTTTAAACTATATTTATAATTAAACTTAACAATTATTTTTAAACTACTTTTTGTATATTTTTTTTACCATGAACAGTGTTTAGGTATAAAAACGTTTATTATCTTGATTAAAAACACATTAGTACATCAGTTTTAAAATAGAGGTCAATTACATAACCATGTTCCACCCCTATTTTTTTTAAAAACATAACAGTACAGAAATAAGCCAAAGTCTTTATAATTTTTTGTACGTAACTAAGTAATACTTTAAATAATGAAAATAGAAATTTAACTTTATTACAGAAATCGAATCTTACCTTAATTTGTTCCGGAGGGAATCGGGATTCGCTAGTACCATGATACACAACAGGCGAGTCAGTCTCCATGTTGCGATTACTTGTTTTCAGAGATAATTATAAACTCAATTTGTGTATATATGAACCGCAATACTTCTAAAAACGATATACGAGTCCTTTTACCAGCCCAGAATATCAAAAGAAAAATTTGAATATAAACAAAAACAAACAGCAAGTTGCCACTTGGCAGAAACTTTAAAACGTCAAAGACGGCAAATGAAAAAAGAGCTTTTCTGTTGTGACGTCAATTTTTTATTTAGTTTAGATTATACTACAGGCAGTGGCGCCGGAACTTTTTCTTTAGAGGTATGGCAAGAAATGCCTCTTGATATTTTGTCTTCGAGACAGTGAGACAAAAAGCGGGATTGTCCCGCCAAAATCGGGACGTCTGGTTACATTAACAATTATCCAATTAAAATAGTTTTATATAAAGGTTATGACAACAATAAATAACCATTAGTTACCTTTAAACAGAAGAATTGTTCAGAATAGGTTGGTTGGTAGACATAAATTTTCAGGCTTGTGTGCTTGGTCACAAAGACCCGCTTATAAACCATCGTCAAGAAGGACGGACACGACATACACACACATATAAGACAGATGCTGCCATCTATCGCCACCTCCACAATTTAGACATGTCCCTGAAGGGGAGGGAAATAGTCTCCAGGGACCTGTACCCGTGGGAAACTGCACAATGACCGCCCACAGGACTTACGGACCCAACAGATTTAACGAGCACGTACTCCGCATATACTCGACAAACACAAACATCCATGCCTTACCGGGATTCGAACCCGAACCCAGAGGCTCCAAAGGCTAGCTCCCTAACCGTTGCGCCGCCGGGTCGGCTTGTTCAGCATAGAATTATAGAAAGAATGAAGAAAACGTAACAACTTGAACAAAACGGGAGGAAACTTTTTTAATGTTTATTGAAAGAGCTCATATTGTACAATGACGTATCTTACATCAGTCACTGTCAAAAAGGTCCAGGGATAACCATTTCCAAGTAAAAAAGAAACATGGGACATTAGCTCATTACTGCAGACCCCCAGTAGGGGAATGTGTATACGTGCTATCTTTCTCGGTGTGGTGTGGTTGTGAGGTAGGATATGTGACAAAAACATTTGCAAGTTTAATTGTATTTGTTGGATTTTTTTTCACATGGTTACTTTTGGGTTTGATTCTGTGGAATGAAAAAAAACTGCATTGTATATATAATCTATGCAAAAATTGGTATTGCAGCTGCCATACCAATTCCGGACCCACTGCAAAAACTGGTATGGCAACTGCCAAACCGGTTCCGGCGCCACTGATTACAGACTACAAAATGGGCTAAGCAAAAGAGGCCCAGCAAAAGTTCCAGTTAAGTAGTTATACTGATATGATACTTTAAACCCTTAAAAAGGTGTTTTATTCCAATCATTTGTGAATCGCCGCCAGTCAGTAAATTAATGTAATTTCAGTTGTATTTTTAAAAAAATTCAAAATGTATTCATATTATTCAAGCAACAGTTGCAGTTCACGAAGAATACAAACTGTACGCAATTGATAACAATGCGACTATTATAATTGTATGCTATCTTAAGATAGGATACTTATCGAAAACAAACAGAAGTAGCTCATAAAATAAGGAAGTCCCCGAGCATGTTCTTTGTATTTCGCCCGGTTACTATAAAGACGCAATATGTTGTCTGTATCCAAACAACGCATTTTAAATGTCATTGAAAAAATGAAGAACAGTTGTTTTATGGTCATTTCTATGGACAAAATAATTTTGAAAAAGACGTGACAATAAGAAAATTTTATCATATCGTTGTTTCGCAAGACAAAAAATAATGGCTATAAATTTTTTGGGTCTTCATTATCAAATACATAGTAGTGCTACTGTGGTACTGCTTATGAAGGTAAATGTGTTGTATTAATCTTTATAGAATGATATATTTTTTATCCTCTTCGCTCCAGAGGTACACATACGTAGACCTTTGTAGAATTCACTTTATAACCTCAGTTAAAAAAATTCCTAATACTATATATTTTTTTTATTACAAGCTAGAATATTCACAAGCTTTTCAAAAATACCTACACCGAAGCAGCTGATTCATTAATTGTATAAATGGACTATTAATTACATAAAATTGAAAGAGATTGTTTGTTTATTCATACCACACCAAAAATGTATATTTTTAAGCCTCAAAATCCACGTGACCCTCAGCAAATGTTAAAAGCTAATTTTGTCGAAATTAATTGCAAAGCATACTTCTAATGTTCTAAATATATAAATGTTTGAAATATGTGTTTATATGAAGAATATATTCGTAGAATTTTTTTTCAGGAGTGAAGAGATTATGCAAAAACAACATTGCATTAGTGATATTTACGTGTATGTAAAAATTTTATAATTTTATCGCAAAAGTTTAAGATTAAAAATGACTAGTAATCAATACTTTTGCTTTCAATCTATTACATAAAGCATAAAGGTATTGCATATTTTTTTCTCGTATGGCGTTCTCATGTTTCCGTCCTTTGAACAATGTTTATCGCATTGTAACCTGTATTCCACCCAGATAAGCAGACATAATCTATTGCGATCTCTCTGTAGTATATTTATAACTTTTTTCGTTTTTTACTTACATTCCGTACGTCTCCGTTAATATCCGCATTGAAATATGTAGATTAATTTTCTAGAATTAATGAAATGAAAGGGAGCTCCAAGTTTAGTACTGTTACTCATGCGGTATTTAATAACAAGGTAATTTTATTTATAATATTCTAAAAAGTATTTTTAAATGATTTTAACGTTGACTGGGCTACAAAATGGAGTAGCTCTAATAAGAAACTCAAAAAAAGTACGCGAATAATGAAAATCAAACATAAGTTGAAAGATTAACTAATTGTAGCTATGAATCAATTTTTAGTTGCTGGTGCCTGAAAAATTTTTAGTTGTTTTTTTAGAAATTACTTGCATTTGTAAGTTGTCAATATTTTAATAAGTGATTTTCAAGATCAAGAATACAAACTAATGAATTCTTGGAAATTCATTAGTTTGCATTCAAAAATTTCACATAATGGAGATGGGACCCATTGAAAATGCATTGTAGAATTTAATCTGTTTCTTTGCTACAAAAGAACTACGACAAACAGTTCATAATTTCTCATATCATTCGTTTAAATTAGCATTCGAACTCTGTATATTTAGTAGGAAAGACGCGTTATTTCCCATATAGATTTCCGGATGTATAATCACTTCTCTAATCTCCATACCAATTCAGTTAAGAGGGATTGTCAGTCCCATAGAGCTAATGAATTAGTTTTGGACACAAGTTTTGCAGAAGTATTGCTTTGCCATGTTAGCCCTTTTTCCCTATGTATGGGGATCAACATAACATCGAAATGAAACAAATGTGAAACGAAACTGTTATCTAGTTATTTAATTATATATTTTTGAAGTTTAAAAATGCCAAAAATATACAGCAGATGGCGACACTATTTTAAAACTTTATCAATTAATAATTAAATAACCGGATGTTATTTTCTTCTCAATTTTGTTTTCAATTGATACTTTGATGATTCTCATCCTGGTGAAAATGGTATAACATGGCAAAGCAATTCTTTTTCAAAAGTTATGATTTCAAAACCAATGCATTAGCTCTATGGGACTGACAGAACCCTCTTAAGAATTTGCTCGAAAATCTCACAAACGCCTTTTTGGATTTAGAATTACGTTTATATTTCCAGGTGAAACCCATGAATGGTGCAGAGAAGAAGTCCAGCGGCCGCAACTGCACAGTCGATCTTCTAGTGATCTTGTTCGGCGTGAGCTCTTGGGTGGCTGTTAACGGGCTATGGGTGGAGTTGCCCGTCCTGGTCAATAACTTACCAGAAGCGTGGCAGCTCTCTTCGTACGTAGTGATAACATCGCAGGTGGCGAACTTGGGACCCATAATCTTCAGCGCAGCTCGCAAGATTTGGTCACAAAAGGCAAGAAACGAAAATATATTATTTAATTTCTACCTGTAAGTCTTTGGACAGCCTTGGAGCAAATAAATTCCAAATACTTATAATTAAAAAAAAAAAACTTTTTTTACTGGCGGTTCCAATAATGAGCGTGGTATGGAACGTAACATATTCGCAGTCAAGTTAGGAATGTAGAAATGATATCTGTTTATAAATCATGCAGTAATATACATAACAGTAATTAGGAAATACATAGTATCATAGTCAAAGAAAACGCAATTTTGGAACATTGTTTTTAGGTATACCTTTCAGATCCACAAGAACTTAATAATGTTTACACCATAACATTTGAATCGTATAACAGTGTAGCGGCCTCTGTAACCCACAGTCTACCAAAAGGATCCTCAAGGTAGAGATGAGTTACCTAGGCTTTTATACTACTGCTATCGTTGTTATTTAGATTAGTGGTAGGAACGAGATGGTAAATCTGCGCCCTCTGGCGAGTGGATGATTGATTGAGGTTCGTGCGTGTGTCGTGTGGTAAACCGCCAACACCACGTCCCCCATCTCCTCTGGAGGACGTGGTTGTTCAGTAACCCAGTTGGCGAAGGTTTGCTTTCTGCCTGTTTGTCGTTGTGCTGCGGGGTTGAGGTTGTGTGTTGCCCATTGGCTCGTGAGTTGTGCCTTATTTGTGCACCAGCAGCGAGTGAGCAACCGTGGTTGTGCGCATCGTAGCAGGAGCGTCGTTGGAGTGGGTGACGTCACGTCCGGGTCACCACTGTGGCGGCCTCAGTAACCCACAGTCTACCAAAAAGGATCCTCAAGGTAGAGATGAGTTACCTAGGCTTTTATACTACTGCTATCGTTGTTATTTAGATTAGTGGTAGGAACGAGATGGTAAAATTGCGCCCTCTGGCGAGTGGATGATTGATTGAGGTTGCGTGCGTGTGGTAACCGCCACAACAGTAAAAATGAAATGGATTAGTATGAACACATTATATTTTTAACAACGCAATCCCTTTATAGAATGGTAGTGTCAGTGTCGGATTACGGCCTAGGCCTACAAGGCCCGGGCCTAGGGCCCAGTCAGGAAGGGGGCCCTTAAAAAGATAAAATCGCCTAAAAAATTTGAAAATCGCTATTCGCCAAACTCCGAAAACCTATCGTCGACGGATTCCAATTCTGATAAAATAAAATGTGGGGGGGTGTTTTGTTTTCGTTTTTTATGAGTTGTTTGCTATATTGTGCACTCATAAATCAGTAAAGTCAAAGAAAAGAAATAACAAAAACTGATTGTTCATTAATTGTTTACCAAGAAAGCAGCAAGGCATATTTCTTGCATACAATTCTGCTTAGTTTTAATTTACATTTATTTTTTAATGCAGTTTGGAGTAGTTTCATTATTTTTGTTATTAATAAATATTTAATTATTCTTCGAGCTACAAATATGAGCAGACGATAAATAAAATTAAGTTATTTGTGAAAGAATATTAAGGAAAATAGTTGATTTGGGCTTTTAGAAGTTTAAATTATAGCTGGATGCTGTGTTTAGCGATTTTTTTCTAATGTGTGTCAGTGTAAATCTAGTGTAGAAACGATTGTTGATAATATTTACTGTTATGAACGTAGTGTCGAGTGCCATATTTGATATGAGGAACTGTCAACGCCTTAACTATAGGGGAGAGACGGGTAATAGCGCTCAGCTCAGCTGTGACAAACTGGGCAACCCCTAAGTTAATTTGACAGTACTGACACTTAGCAGAAAGCACGTGCAATGCTCAGTGTGATAAAGGCATCTGCCAAAGCAAAAGCACATAGCATTTCATCCGTGAATAATTAATCATGTATTTTCATCTAAAAAATTTCTGAAGCTAATTTCGAGGTAAGTCAACAAAATTACTGTTAACAGTATGATCATTGTATAGTTACGAAGCATAATAATCTTGTTATCTAATGTAACTAAGTTAATGTAATTGGATACATTGTGTGCGTGGCAGAGACCGCTCGAAATCAAATATGGCGCGTTCGGGTGCTCAGATGGGCGGTATTACCCTCCACTTTTGGAAGAGTCGAATTACAACTAATCAAAACTGTTTTATCAACTTTTTTTAAGCAAAATAAAAATCTGTCATCCTTACGCGAAAAAAACCATGAAAATTATGCTTGAAAAGAAAGAGGAATGACGCCGTCTCAAGGAATCCAAGACAGCCTCTTCTTTAAATGCTACGAAAGCAGCAAATACGTACAATCTACTGGCAAAGAAGCCAAAGAAAAATATTAGGGGTGAAAAAGGCCTTTTTTGGTGAAACAACAGGAGCCGAAATAAAGTCCAGACCAAGAAAAGTAAAAAATCGTCAAAGAAAGAAGATTTGGCCAGTACAGATGAGGAATCCATCGATGAAACCATGATATGTGATGATGATGAAATGCACGATTTACCTGGCGAAGGTATTATTAGTAATGAAATCAATGGCATATGTAATGTTTGCGGGGAGTTCGGAAAGGACAACGAACTATGGTTTAGATGCAAATCCTGTTCTAAGTGGAGCTGTAAGATTGCTGTGGAGAGGATAAAGAAGAAAACTATATTTGTGACTATTGCAAATTGTAAAATTACTTTAATCAGTTGTGAAATATGTTGTATAAAAGCTCTGAATAATTTGCAACAGTATCCGTCGCAGTGAGCGGGCGTTTATGGATGTTGGGGCCATAGGCGGCCTCCGAATTTGGGGCCCCTCGCCCCCCCCCCCCCCAAAAAAAAAAAAAAAATTAGAATTTAAAAAAAATCTTAATACTCGTACAAATAAAAAAGCATGATGGAGGATGAACCAGTTTGTAAATTGGGATTCTCCCCTCCCCTTTTTTGGAGCATGAAATACTAGTGACGCAATCGGGGCTGAAAAAAAGAACCGTGGTCTTGGCTAAATATTACAAGAGACAAGAATTTCACTTATACTTTTAATGCCCTTATCTTATATATATACATACTTATTTTCCATTTACAACTTTTTCTTTCTGCATTTTCTTTTTGCAAATTCATTTATCACCTCGTCGAAATATTTTTTTTTTGTTTCATCTGATTCGATGTTCAGAATCGCTAAGGCGTATCTGTCCAATCATATTTCTCTGCACATTCTTTATTCTTTTTAGTGCAGAGAAAGAACGGTCTCCAGTTGCATTGATAATCGGAATTGTTAGATAAATACGCAACAGCGCAGATTTTAATTCGTGTTGCAGAAAGTTATACATTTTCGCTGGAGACCAAATTTGTTCTTTTCTTTCAAGTATTAAAAAATGTTTTATTTCGTCTCAAACACTTTCGTTGCAGTCGTTGTTAGATTTAATATCCTCCCTTTACTTTGTTGTAAGTTTAGTGATCATGGATTCGACTTCGTCAGCTGAAACATCTTCTTTCTCCTCATCATTTAAAAAAACAATCCGAACAGACTATTGATTTCCTTATAAGACTTCAGTCTGTTATCGAGTTCAAAAATCAACTTATCACAAATAACATTAACGGTATTAATTTTGTTTTCTCGTCCATTAACAACAATCTCATTCTCCACGTTTTCGTCGAAAAATACAGTGCGTTTATACAGTGCGTCGAAAAATACAGTGCGTTCTGTTTACAATGCATTAAATCTCAATCAAAATTGAAAAAATCTCCAGTGTACCGTTACTATGCGATCGATTTACAAAAATGGATATCTGTATTGTCTAAAATCTCCCGTCAAAAACAGATTTTGTAATTTTTATTACAATAAATGTGGTGGTTTTTTTTTTTTTTTTTGGTTTACAAACAAATCGAGGGCCAACAAACCGTAGACAGACAGTATATAAATATTTGAAAGAATTGGAAATTCTCGGAAATCCGTGACGTCACGCCTGTATAGTTCGGTAAAAGGAGACACGAAAAAGCGACAATTCGGCGGTCGGTCAATTATTATGTTTGTATGCAAACAGTTGTAAGTCTAGGTATTTGTTATTAATTTTGAAGTTTGGGGGCCCTCGCAATCTTGAGGCCACAGGCGGCCGCCTCTAACGCCTATTGGTAAACGCGTCACTGGTGAGCGGCATTACCCAACATGTTCGGGTAATGGCGCTCAATGTAATATTTTTTTGTTTTCAATTTTTCTGCACAATTGTTATTGTTTTCATGTTTAACGATACGGCATTCTGTTTTATATTTGTTCAGTTATAAATGGTAATAAAAAAAACATAATTTAAGTGTCGTATTATGCGTGTTGCAGTCACTTTTGCTTAAGTGGGCGCAATTACCCTTCTTCCCCTACTAGCCGCTCACGCCAGACTCTTAGCATAAAGTACAAATAATTTATCTTATCCTCAATCTTTTTAACCCAACCACATACTCATTCTTTATATTATTTCCATCAGGTGTTGGAGATCCCAATCATCCACTCATCTTTAGCCCTCGTAATCCTAGCCTGTGCCTTGCTGAGCATCTTCTGGGACTACACCACAACCGTTTTCGGACACACGCACAGCACAGCCCTTCTGGTCCTTACATTCTTCCTATCATGCGTAGACTGCACTTCATCGTTACTATACCTACCTTTCATAGCCAACTTCAAAGAACAGTATGTGGTGTCTTACCTAATCGGATCGGGCCTGAGCGGTCCTATACCTGGATTGCTGGCCATAGCTCAAGGTGTCGGCGGCTATGCGGACTGTCGGAATGTGTCCACAGTGAACTCGACCTCTAACGTAACGGAGTATGTGGTTGAAGCATACTACCCACCACCGAGGTTTTCTGTCAACGTCTTTTTTGCGTGTCTTTGTGGACAGATGGTGATTAGTTGGATTGCGTTTGTTCTACTTAATAGTCTGTCTATAGCAAAAAAAGAAAGGGTAAGTTGTTTGTTTCGCTTGAAACTGTTAAGTATGTGACTCAGAAGTAAAGGAACATATCTCACATCCCTATAATCCCATTTTCATTTATCAAACGTTGTCCAATGTCCTAATGAGTTTCGGGTGTATATGATAAGTTAGAAGTGCGGATTATATATATATTAAATACAAACTGAACCAATTCCGTATAACGTTATGGGTCTACAAAACTCTAAGTTTGAGATTTTGATGGCCGAACAAAGGGAAAACAAAACAGTTTGCAAATAATTTGTTATCATTGCAAACAATGCGTTAAATTTTCAAGTATTATAAAATGGGCGTAATAATTAATTTGCTATCAAAACAAATTATATCGACACAAATTAAATCTACAAGAAGAATAGGTTTCAAAACCCACTTTTTTTCAATTTTTTTATATGCTTACTCGACAAATTGCAAATAGTAACAATATTATACAAATATTCAGAGAATATCACCTTAGTCTCCCACCTTAATTTACCATTTCACAATTAACCCCAATAACGAAGAAAATTTGCCACGTGAAAATTATCTCTCTGTTTAAGTTCATCTAAATAAACAAAGACGAATGAAGATTCAAGTTTCACACTACACCGCTCAAAACAATTAGGGGAGCACTTTGTGTATTTTTGTTTACCCTTTCAGTTCCAACTTCTTATTATTTTTTTTCTAAAAATCTAAAATTTGTGAAATAGATTCAATATACATCCAGAATGAAATGGTAAAAAAACCGGATGAAAAACTTAATTTTTTAACTAAAATTTAAGGGGGAATTTTGAATAAATTATAACAATAATTTTTTTCAAAACTTTACTTGTAAAAAAAAAAAGGTAAAATCAATTTTTAAACATCAAAGAATGCGAGCGTGAAGAAATTAGGGTAAATTTATTTCATAAAATTTTTTGGGGGTGGATTTTATTTTACCACGTTTTTCATATTTTCATTTAATTAAAACAAACATTATTTAATTCTTCAAAGGACATGATTCTTCCATCTAACGATAAATAAGTGCGAGTTCAACTTAGTGAGAAAAAAAATGGAAGCTGATGATACCAAATGGAATCATTGGGGGAGAAAGGGTTTAAACCATACATTCCCCTAATTGTTTTGAGCAGTGTATTTATGTAGGATAATGTAGGATATTAAGTTATACAGAAAACGTATTAAAAATACCCCATAAAGTTAACGTTTTTATTCGGAAATGAAGATATCAATGGTATTCACGAAGTCGTCTATAATTGGTTGAATAAGCATTTAGGCAGGTGTTTTTAATTTATATCGATGATTTAGAAAAGTATTTTCAATATTTACATTCTAATACAGGTTTCTTTGATGTCCTTTAATCGCTCATCGAATCCAGCCGTAGCAGAAAATTTCCAAAGCTCTATTGATCCAGATTTCTCTACAAGCATGGAGAAAACTAATTCCTCAGAAAAGAATCTCCTAGGAAAATCACTTATTTCAAAATCTCAGTCATATTTATTATACACAATTCAAGGGTTCCTTTCTCTAATTCATAACGGAGTTCTTCTTTCTATACAGGTAAGAGTATTTCTTTTACGAGAACGAGCTTATTCCTAAACAAAAACTGGGCACCGCTCGAATTTCAATCAATTACCACTCAATAATAGGTATTTACGGTTAGGGCTAGTTTCGGATGTCCGTTTTTTTTTAAATAAAACTTTATGCTCACGTTCAACGCGTAATACGAACTCATGTTCGAAATTTGAAGGCCGTAAGCAATATCTTTCAAACCTAAAGTTGGCAGCTATCCTTTGCGCCTGTGTGATTTTCTCGAAAATCTTATAACAACTTGCGACAGGTAGTTGTACCAAATTTGAAGGCTATAAATCTTTCAGTTTGAGCTGTCGAGTGGTTTCAGACAGCCTGACAGACGGGTCAATAGTCAAAAACCACTTTCAGAATCAGCACCCTCAAAAACGCGTAAAAACACCAAAATTTGGGTTCGTCGATTTCGATTCTTCGACTTTCAGTGGTAATTGAAAGTGATGTAGTGTAATCCTTCCCTAGTTTTGTTTAATGAAATATCAAGGAAAAAAAACTGAAGTTATTCCATAAATTTGACCATCTAAAATAGATTCTAACTCACACTGTGCAGTGCACTTTATCCTTCACTAATAAAGAAAACTAAATATTATACCCTCTTCTTTGAAATTATATAATAGTACTAATATTAATTCGCAACTTTAAGAAAATGGGGACGACCTATTTTAAAAGGACATGTATATTGACCCTATAATTATATCTTTGTTCACAGACATATTCATGTTTACCATATGGAAGCCTTGCGTTTCACCTAACTGTGACTCTATCAAGCATAGCCAACCCACTTTGCTGTTTTGTAGCCATGTTTGTTTCCATCAGAAATGTGTACGCAGTGGCAGGACTGGCAGTTTTTGTAGCTGGTTGGGCTTCTTACATATTAGCACTTGCACTGTTAAGTCCAAATCCTCCCCTAGTGGATGCACAACTTGGAGCAGTTTTAGTGGTAAGTTTTATAGCAGCTGATAATTTAGAATGCATAAATTAAATGGATTTAAACTGCGCTAAAAGAGATTAAGAAATAAAAATTAATTTAAAGAGTGAATAAGCTCAAATTTGACATGGATGTAAAATAAGAATAACTTATCCAAATTAACCCTTTAACTTCCATGTTTAATTTCTTGAGTAAAGCCTAAAGACCAGGTTTGCAAAGATGTTGCTGCAGCTGTTTACAGTCAGTGGATGACGTATGCATTGTACAAACTGGTCATTGATGATCAAATTGATAGGATGTAAGCTGTGTACGTCCTGGTAGTAAAGGGGTTAAGTGAAATCTATTCAAAACACTCCTCTTGAAATGATAGAACTTTCTTTAAACAAAAACATAATAGATAACTATGTAGCAAAACCGTGTAGTCCATGAAGATAGTGTTGTCCTACATAAGGCTAGGGAAAAAGGTCTTGATTGGATTTAAATTTGACATCACTGTACACCTGACTAGAAAAACAATCGCCATATCTCGGCAGACTTATGGTGCTACTCTATCGCTTCACTACTCCATTGATTTTCGTCGCACAACATTCCCTCACCTCAAAAGAATTAAAGGCTACTTTCACTGTATTCTGACCAGTAGAGCAAAAATTGCATACGATTGCTAACATTACTGATCATATTTTCAATGAAAAATCAAGAATATTTGAAAAAAAAATACCATTGATTTTAAAATGCAAATAAAGCAAAGATCTAAAATTATCCAAGCGTTTTGGAACTAAAAAAATAATAGTTAACTAGGGGGCACGCCCCTTTCTCGCTATCGCTCGCCAACCCCCGGGAACTGCTTGCGCAGTTCCCTTTAGATCGCTTTGCGATCCAGGCTCGCTTCGCTCGCTCACTGTTCATTGAAATATTTTAGTCTAGCCTTAAGGGTTAACCTTAAGGAACATGTCCGGAATTTTTTCGCCAAATTGGTATTATGGCAGCCATTGGGTACACAAATAGCCAGAGATCGTATTTTAAGCGAATAATTATCTAATAGTTCAGTTTTTTCTATCTATTCTGTTTGCATTGGAGAATTTATTTTGCTACTTTGTTTATAACTTGATCCCGTCCATTTCTTTCATCGTTAAAAATTCTTAAATCATATTAATATATTTAAAATATTATTAATCATTAAAAGAACTCATTTCTTAAATTATTTTTTGTGAGTTTTGAACTTGCAGCAAACTGTTAAGTTCTGATTTTCTTATTTTAAAATATCGCCACGATCTACGATCGCAAATGCCACGATAATCTATAATAATAAAAGAAAGAGTCTGTCTGTCTGTGTGTCTGTTATCGGATCGTAAAAGACCTACTTATACTGCCCACAGGAATTCGAAATTTTAAAGATAGATTCCCTTTAATACTAACGTGTGCACCTGAGGCTTAGTTTTTTCATATTTGTTTCATTTTTAGAGAAAATTCGAATTTTCTGAAAAAAATACACCACTTTCGCTCAAATCCGATCATTTTTTCTCTTTCCTGATGCCATCGGCTGAAAAAATTAAATAAAACTTTTAACGAAAACATTTAAAATTCAAAATGTTTATTTTATTCTTTTGCCAATACTTTCAGAAACTTAATTCATTATTTGAAAAATAATTGACACGTTTCAAGTGACGTAATTCCGCCAGTTTTCATTCCCGGATTTTATTGTGGGTTTATTTGATGATTTTTTCATTGATTTTTCTGTTGACTGCATGTATGCATATTTAAGCAATAAATGTATAGTTAAGCTATTACTGAACTATGATGGTTAATAAAGGCCATCGCACTAGAGCTATTAGTGTGTTATGTCTTTATTTTTTGCCAAATACGTTGCCAAACTCGCCAAATTATTAACTAAAATTCGCCAAATAGGCAATTTCTTTTATAAATAATTTATAAGCTGGTCGGTTGTTCGAAGGTCATTGTGTTAGAGCTGTATAATGGGTGTGGGTAGCTATATCTATTTTCTCGCCAAATTATCTCCCAAAACGCGCCAAATGAGCTAAAAGGTTTTATGTATTTATGAGGGAATTGTGATGACATTTATGAGTGCCTTTTATAGCGTATTTTTCATTTTGGAATTTTAAGGCAATGACACGGGATTTTATAATTTATAACGAACGGAAACAATAATAAGTTTATGATCCTATAACAGGTTATATGGTACACATATTTGGAATCTATTTGATATTTTTTATTCCGTGCGAAGAACGGGTATAAATTTGCTAGTCTATAATAATAAAAGAAAGTCTGCCTGTGTGTCTGTCTTCGGATCGTAAAAGACCTACTTATACTGCCCACAGGAATTCGAAATTTTAAAGATAGATTCCCTTTAATACTAACGTGTGCACCTGAGGCTTAGTTTTTTCATATTTGTTCCATTTTTAGAGAAAATTCGAATTTTCTGATAAAAATACACCACTTTCGCTCAAATCCGATCATTTTTTCTCTTTCCTGATGCCATCGGCTGAAAAAATGAAATAAAACTTTTAACGAAAACATTTAAAATTCAAAATGTTTATTTTATTCTTTTGCCAATACTTTCAGAAACTTAATTCATTATTTGAAAAATAATTGACACGTTTCAAGTGACGTAATTCCGCCAGTTTTCATTCCCGGATTTTATTGTGGGTTTATTTGATGATTTTTTCATTGATTTTCTGTTGACTGCATGTATGCATATTTAAGCAATAAATGTATAGTTAAGCTATTACTGAACTATGATGGTTAATAAAGGCCATCGCACTAGAGCTATTAGTGTGTTATGTCTTTATTTTTTGCCAAATACGTTGCCAAACTCGCCAAATTATTAACTAAAATTCGCCAAATAGGCAATTTCTTTTATAAATAATTTATAAGCTGGTCGGTTGTTCGAAGGTCATTGTGTTAGAGCTGTATAATGGGTGTGGGTAGCTATATCTATTTTCTCGCCAAATTATCTCCCAAAACGCGCCAAATGAGCTAAAAGGTTTTATGTATTTATGAGGGAATTGTGATGACATTTATGAGTGCCTTTTATAGCGTATTTTTCATTTTGGAATTTTAAGGCAATGACACGGGATTTTATAATTTATAACGAACGGAAACAATAATAAGTTTATGATCCTATAACAGGTTATATGGTACACATATTTGGAATCTATTTGATATTTTTATTCCGTGCGAAGAACGGGTATAAATTTGCTAGTCTATAATAATAAAGAAAGTCTGCCTGTGTGTCTGTCTTCGGATCGTAAAAGACCTACTTATACTGCCCACAGAATTCGAAATTTTAAAGATAGATTCCCTTTAATACTAACGTGTGCACCTGAGGCTTAGTTTTTTCATATTTGTTCCATTTTTAGAGAAAATTCGAATTTTCTGATAAAAATACACCACTTTCGCTCAAATCCGATCATTTTTTTCTTTTCCTGATGCCATCGGCTGAAAAAATGAAATAAAACTTTTAACGAAAACCTTTAAAATTCAAAATGTTTATTTTATTCTTTTGCCATTACTTTCAGAAACTAAATTCATTATTTGAAAAATAATTGACACGTTTCAAGTGACGTAATTCCGCCAGTCTTCATTCCCGATTTTATGTGGGTTTATTTGATGATTTTTTCATTGATTTTCTGTTGACTGCATGTATGCATATTTAAGCAATAAATGTATAGTTAAGCTATTACTGAACTATGATGGTTAATAAAGGCCATCGCACTAGAGCTATTAGTGTGTTATGTCTTTATATTTCGCCAAATACGTTGCCAAACTCGCCAAATTATTAACTAAAATTCGCCAAATAGGCAATTTCTTTTATGAATAATTTATAAGCTGGTCGGTTGTTCGAAGGTCATTGTGTTTGAGCTGTATAATGGGTGTGGGTAGCTATATCTATTTTCTCGCCAAATTATTTCCCAAAACGCGCCAAATGGGCTAAAAGGTTATATATATTTATGAGGGAATTGTGATGGCATTTATGAGTGCATTTTACAGCGTATTTTTCATTTTGGAATTTTAAGGCAATGAAACTGGATTTTATAATTTATAACGAGCGGAAACAATAATAAGTTTATGATCCTATAACCGGTTATATGGTACACATATTTGGAATCTATTTGAGATACTTTTATTCCGTGCGAAGAACGGGTATAAATTTGCTAGTTTTTAATAAGGAAATCTTTCATGTTCACTGGCGCCAAATCCAGACATGGTCCTTTAGGTTAACCGCCTTTAGTATCCTTTTAAAATAAAATAATTACAAATAAATGCTTATAAATTAATGGTTATTATTGAGGAAATATTTCGCTGCTTGACTAAGATCCATTTGTAAATAAATTGAAAACCGTGGTAGCCGTCAACGTTTAGAAGCTACATTTAAAAACAATTTGAATTTTTCCTTTTTTATTAACAATAGTTTTTATTAACAATAGTGTTTTATTAACAATAGTTTTTTTAATTTTCAAACATTAAACGTTCCTAATATTATGCATGTTTAAATTTAAACTTACTGATTATATCCTAAGTTTTTAAACTAATAACGATTCTTATATAAGGATAAGGCTTAGAGTAAATCAAAATCAACTTCTCTTTATGTAGGCGAAATTATAAACAAACTCGATTGTTGCCATTACAGAGTTAGAAATATAAGAAAATTTGGGAGCTGTATAAGAGAATTATATATATAGATAATCATATATTCAAAGCCAGGGTTCACCAAGAACTGCAGCATAGATTTAACATGGCAGGCAAAAGAACAATGAGAGGTATTCCAAATAAAATATTAAATTTAGTTCAACTCACTTTCTTTTAGGTTCTAGCTTGGATCTTGGTGTCAGGAACAGTAGCCTTTACAAAAGCATGTATAGCTTCAATTTTGAGGAGGAATGGAGGCCAAGTTGCACTTTACAAGTGTGGAGTTGTGACACAAATAGGATCGGCAATTGGAGCCATTACAATATTCTCATTGCTTCAACTCACAGATCTATTCCAGTCCTACACACCATGCACTTAATAATATATATATTTTTTATGAACAAATTTATTAAAAAAACTGTACATTAATGTAAGATTGTAAGGAATGCTTAGGAACTGTATCTAAAAGCATAACCTTTTTATTTATAAGCTTAGTAGTCATTTTAATAACTTATATTGACAAAGTGTCCAAGTTAGAATTACAAGAAGTTGACAGTATTGCTGTATAACAATACAGAAATGACTATTCAATTAATACCCGAGTATTAGATTTGTATCCTTTTGTAGAAAATTAACCTATTTGGTATCCTAAAAAGATAAGGAATTTTCACATTGGTTACCGGCTTTTTCAATATCAAGCCACATAATACCAAAAAAATAAGTTAACTCATGAACTGGAATAAATATTTTAATTCTGAAATAAACATTTAAACTTAACATATTTAAATATCTTTAAAACATTAGAATCTCTAACAATCTACAATTTTCCTGTGCATTTGTTTGCATAAATCCTTTATTAAAATATTATTTTAAAATATGAACCTTAATAATAGAAAAATGCTGGAGTATGATTTTATAATATTAGACATAAGCCCTTTTAATAAGGTGTAGAAATACTTATAACCAATAAGAGAAAATCAAAAGTGTCTAAGTTGCCAATTGACTTGCTTTTGAATTGGCTATCGCAATATGATTAATCAATTAGTTGAGTTGAAATTTAATGGTTGGGTTTAAATACAAACTCTATAAAAGAAATAATAATAAAATTAGTTACTTATATTGTTCTTATGAGACTGTCAAATAAAGAAGCTTCCTGTAACCTTTTAATTTTTCTCTCTTCCATTATGAAACAACCATATGATCTGCATATGATTTGTGATATTTATTGTGATGATGTAATAAATACTGATATTTATGTTTTAATGTATTTTGTCAGACAAATTTGAAATGAAAAATATTATAAAATAAATTACTTTATAAGGGTGAAAGGAAATTATGTATTTCAATAATTGCAAATTTTTAGTGGGTTTCTTTAGATTTAAAAGGGTTTCTTCCACTTAAAAAAATAATATACTTTCTGTTTAAATTCATATTGTGCAACAAATGGAAACACAAAATAGTATTAGACAATATTGTACAAACACTGACTAGATATGAAGGCTGTAATTGCCAAACTCACATTTACATTTTCCAAAGAATAACTAAGGTATGTGGTCCATTATGTTCATTTCCGACTTTCGATAATGGCAAATTCAATTGGACGAAGTCGCCAATGAAGGAACGGACCTATATATTAATTTTACTTTGGAAAATGCAAGTATTGCACCTACACCCATCATATTATGAAAATATTTTGACCATAATACATTCCTGACATTTATTTAATGTAAGGTATACTAATTACTATGTTACAAAATAGATTATTACCTTTAAGGCAATATGCATAAAATAAAATACAAACTTTTAGTCATTAATATTATTTAACTTTTAGCAATAAATAGTTCAAGATTAACTTACTTTAAAAGTTTTGATTCATTTTTTAGGAAAATTACCACATAATATGTATGTATTTGAGTATAAATGCTTAGATTAAAAAAAGTATGATTTAAAAACCATGCAAAAATTTATGAACATGATAAAATAGCTATAATAACATTGAACATTTCTACAACCAGAATATAGAATTTAATGAACACTTGACTAACAACAATGGCCACAAAATTGGCCATGCAAAAATATGTTTTATGTTTAAATTTATCAAAGTCAACAAAATATAAGACAAATGAGACTATAATACTGAACAAATTTTAAAATTAAAAGTTAAAGTTTTTATTCATTACGAAGGCGTAGATGATATTCACAAATGGGTCTTTAATTGGTTAAACAATAATTATTTAACCTTCAAAATGAACCCAATTTAGAAAAAAATTCAAAAGTAAGAAATTATTTCAAAAGAAAATACTATTTTCCGATTAGGAATAGGTATCTGATGAAAGTAATAAATAATAATTATAACAAAACAATTATGTTATGAAAAGTAATTAAACAAATATTCAAAAAGGTTCCTTAATCCAATCAGATTGAACTATTCAATGCATTTAGAGTAAATTGCAACTATGAGAAAACTACAATACGCTTGTAAGAAATGTCACCCAAAAGCATTGTAGATACATTAGTAAGAAGCAATTATTCAATTATATGCAAATTTAAATAGATTATATCCGTATAGAAACTTTCTAATAGGTTACGTAACCTACTAATTAAAAGAAGAATTATGATAAATTAACAATGAACCGGATTATTTTATTATAGCATACCCTAAAACATAAACATTAACAAACATTAAAATAACTCATTTACAAAAACAAAATCCTAATTGATTTGTTGCAAAATGCAATAACTTTGCACAGTGAAAAATGATAAAAAAAATCTAAATAATTGTCTTAATTTTTTTCAGGTAGCAAGGATACAATTTCTGAGGTTCGTACAACAACACATATGAAATGCAATACAAAATGCATATTTTAAACATATGCACTGAACACTTACAAAAATTTTACCTTCCTCAAAGTAATTTGAATAAGAAAATGTAGTTACATTAAAAAAATAGTAACTATGATTTTAAATTTTATGTGAATTTTAATCTAATTTTTTTAATAAACAATATTTTTAACCACATGCAAAACTAAAAAACAAATTAATTGGATCATAAATATTCATGCTTTCAATCACAAATAAATTAGTAAAAGATTACTAATATATATTTATGAAATCTATGGTAGAAATTCAATAAAAATAGCTGGTTTAGCACACAAGTCTGTATCAGAATTTATGCTTGTTTTGACGAATATTATGATGAATAATTTTTAAAAGTTCCAAGTGAGCTATTTTAAGTGACAATGCCTGTCATAAACGACTTTTTTTCTAAAATAACAAACAAAAATATGAGAGAAAATATTCCAAAGCAAAATAATTACACAAATTTTAATGTATAAAAGAAAAAGCTTTTCATATGTAAGAGAATAACCAGCATCCAAGGCACAATTCATGTTTTATAAAAATTGCAAATATATAAAATTTACTTGCATGATACAAGTCTCATCAATTTTTCCTCATGTTTCGCATAGGAAATGTCTCACTATCTGATGACGACTCTGACAATAGGCCATTGGGCATCTGTAAGGGATACCTTTTGTATTTTCTCTTTGGATTTTTAAAGCAAAGCACTTGTTGGTTCCGACAGCGGCAAGAACAGGAGCAAAATAAAAGAATGAGGAAGGAGGCGATGCATAGAGAAGTGATGGTACCCAAGACTATTATTGTGAAGAACAGTTTTCTGGAACACAAAAACATTTTATACCTTGATGTAAATTGCAGGTTTTGGCAACATTTTTTCATAAAAACTAAAGACTTTTAAGAACCAAATCAAACAATAAAAATATTTCCTAACTAATTTTTTAAAAAAAGATTGTATTCATCTGGGGATTGTGCTACTTCTGATCTGGATAAAAGTGAGATTATTGGCAATCAGAAAATAGGTTTTAAGAATTATCTAATTTTTAATTAAAACAAAATACAAGTCGAGATTGAAAAGTAATCCAGTTCTTTACGATTTATAAATAATATTTTTAATTTTGTTATACAGTACTTCCCCTTGCTATATTGTGACTTGTTATTGCGCATATTTTGATTTTTCACGGTCTACTCAGGTCTACCAATTTTTTTCTCAATATTATATTTTTCTAAAAATCAACTTAGCAACTTAAAACTTTTGTAATTTGACATTTGAAAACAGGTTTCTGTAGAAAAATCAAAACAGCTTACTATAAAAGAATATTTTAATTGGAAAAAAGTGTAAATCAGTAGGAACTGAATATGTAAAGTATGAAATAATGTGCTATCCAATACTTAATAATAAGTTACCCCTTCCATGCCAGTGCTTAAGCTAAAAACATTTGTATATGGTATTTATACATCAAAAGTATCCAATTTTTAGGTCACTTGTTATAAAGGGCATTTGATTACGTTGCGCTTTTTGCATGTCTCTTAAGAAAGCATGACATAACAAGGGGTTATTGTACTATGTTTGCCAAACGTTTATAATTTTACATTATATTAAACTGTACACAGTAAATTAAAAAATAAAGACTGCTTAGGAGATAGATGAATAAAAAAACTTTTTGTATTAAAGCAAAATTCATGTACAATTAATTTTAGCATTACCTTTCCTCATCAGGGTTGTCTTTGACTAGTTTCTTCTCTTTAATAATACTTTTGGCCAAACACATTGAAGCTAAGAGATAATACATGCGTTAATATGAAGAAATATCACAGACATAAAATTGAGAAAGAAATAAGTGTGACTGCAAACTACTTAAAGTATTAAAAAATTACTTATCTACAGAATAGTATGTAAATCTCAGCAACAAATAGAATTAAACAATAGCACAGCAAAAAATCTTGAGGTATTTAAAAAAAAAATTAAGGTCTTTTATTAGCAATTACAGAATTTAGTCACTAGTTTTTAATTTAATAGTTGACATTGATACAATTAATTGCAAAATTTAAACATCCAGCTTTCAAATAGGCATGGATAATAGGCAAATAGGCATAGGTGTTTAAAAGACACAAAAAATTCAAAACATTTATAATACAAAAAATTTACGTTAGAAAAACAACAATATTAATGAAAAATATATCTGTACATATACAAATATTAGTTTGTGAATTAAATTCGTAATTAAAGGTAGAACCAAAATTCTTATGATTTTAAACATCTTAAAATTTAAAAATTTGATAAACAAATATTTTAAGCTTATGACACATGGGATTGCAAAAAACTGAAATTTAGCTATTATATTTAATTAAAAGAAATTTATAACCTTCATAAACTCTAGTATTATTGGAAATTTCACAGGCACCCGTTGCAGGATCACAGAAGCAAGTATCACATTGGCATTGAAGTTCACAATTTTCCCCAAAGAAACCAGGAGGACATACTAGGATGGTAAAGATAAAGTATTTTTAATTTAATAGGTTTAAAATGTACTTGAATAGAATTTAGAGTTATGTTTTGAAAACGTTAACTGAAAAGATGGCTTTCTTTGAAATACTAATAGGTTTCTATGTTTATAACGTAAAAAGTTATTATAATCACTCAGTCCACCTGTCCTTCCGTCACCCACTTCACAAAACAAACTAGTAAACAAAAGTCTCACAGACAAGTAGGATACGCAATATTGGACAAAGCAAACATATCAAAATATACTTTATCCAAAATAAAAATTTAATTAAAAAAATTAATTAGAAGTAAATTAAAAAAAAATAAAAAATTTTAGTCTGAAATAAAAAATGTTATTATATTAGCCCTTCATGCATACCATTCACAAGATTTTTTTGTGGAATTTTTAAAAATTTGAATAGGAAAAATTAGCTAGTTGGAATAAAAGTATAAAATAAAAGCATAAATTGATTATATAGAAATAAAATACTTCTTAAATGAAGAGCAATTTTTAAATAACGAAATGATAAATGATACTTCAATATGAATCAAAATTTATAGTTAACAAAATAATGTACTAACATATAAAAATTCAAGAAAAAAATCCCCATACCATTTTCACAATTATTGCCAGTAAATCCACTTTTACACAAACAGGCACCAGTAATAGGATTACAATCAGCTGAATTTAAACAAGTACATTGGTGGCTACACTGATCGCCATACCACCCATTTTGGCAACCTGTATTAGAAATAAATATATTTTTTTAAAAATGACTAAGTACTTGTTAATATAGTAATTTAAGAAAACTTTATATTTTTATTTATAGATCAATAATTCTATGGCATATTAAGGTATACACAAGTCAATAAATATTTCTGTGCATAGAAACAGAGTATTAAAAATATCTACAATTTGAAATATTTTGAATTTTATTCAGTGTAAAACATTGACCAAATGGGAAGTTCACCTCTATGAAAAAATAAATTCTGATAATTTGATATGTTGCTTATGCATTTAGGAACAGTCGTGGATTTCCAAATGTGCCGCCTATAGGCTGAACCAAAAATTGCCGCCTATAGGGTAGGTGGCAGGGGTGCCTACAAGGGGGGGGGGGGGGGGGTCAACGACGCAGACTGCGTCGTTAAAATTTTAGGGTGTGTGTGAATTTTTTTATAAAAATTATTAATAAACAGCCAATCTTGATAAAAAAAACTCAGCTAACTCTTACTAATTATCTGAAGGGGGGGGGGGGGGGAAGGGGGGTTCAGAACTACTCTGGCGAATTTTTATTTGGTTTAAAATAAAACACAAAAAGTAGCAAGAAAATCAAAAGTGCTCCAATGTTTGTATATTTTTTTGCCTTCAAAGAATAGGATTGGGTAACCATAATTCAAAGCAACACCAGGAAAAAAAGGAGTTATAAATTATGTTCGTTGGCGTCTACCAGACGATAAGATTTCTGACAATTATTTCCAATAAACAATCCGATCAGTGTAACAAAGTTTAAACACTCATAAATCTCACGCAGTTTATAAAACACTTCGGTGAATTGATGACGTTTGCATAGTTTGCCAATGGTATCAATGAGATATTCCCGCCATATTTTGCAGCTGGCTCATAAATCTTTCGAACTTTGTATAACATTTTTACGAATTAATGACCTTCGGATAATATTTCTGACTTTTTCTCGCTAAATTAGACTCGAAGCCAAAATAACTAAATGATTGCTTTAGAATCAGTAGGAAAATACTTGTCGTCTTGTGTCAAATGTGTGGGTCTGGGTGATTGAAATATAATTGAATAGTTCCGAGTTTCCCGGTAAGAATTTTGTTTAATATTTAACTTAAATTTTTTTAATTTTATTTTTTTTAAAGTGAAACTATCTCTGTAAACATTATATTAAAATAATTCTGATTTGTTTGATAATGATCAAATGTGTTGTATTAGATAAAAAGCTATACCAAGAGAAACATTTTTATGTATCAAGAATTGAGGGAATGAATTGGAAGCCGTTTTTGATTGGATCACGTGCCCGGCTATTTTTTATTGATTTATAAAATAATATAATTACATTAATTTTGAGCAGAATTTTTACTAATTATTTAGATTCCAATAGCTTTTGCTGTAAAGAAAACCTTTTTAAAGGAAAAATAAAAATAGCATGTAATTCCGTATTATAAAAGATATTCAAAAATGTGCTTCCCTTTATCGATGAGGGGCAACTCTGCTTTGACCTATCAGTAGAAAAATATTTAAGAAGAAATTCAGTACTAGGGTTTTATTTCTTGGGACAAAGTTACGGCTACCCCATTCGATGGTACTTAAAATATCATTTTACTATAAGGTTTCTGATATACACCGTAAAGATGTAGTTAGAGGCTACTTTGGTTAGGTACTCTATTAGCCCATATAAATAAAAAATCCTCACCGTTGTTTTTTTGGGAGGGGGATTTAATAATTTTCTAGGGGGGATCAGCACATCTGGTAGGTGGGGGTACCAACGCTGAACCAACAGATGTTTTCTAAGAATTTCTAAGGTCAAGGTCATCCTCACAACCAAAAACAAAATGCTATTTGGGGTGGAAATCTTGGGGGAGCCGGAGCCGAGCATGGAAGGTTTTGCGGAAGTCGAAGAAAATTTGCCGCCGTAGGCTCTAGCCTAGCTAGCCTATTTAGAAATACGCTACTGTTTAGGAAAAAAACTACTATTGTTGAAGGAAAGCAAAATAATATGAGCCAGAAAAGTCAAATTTTGATGTGTCTGTGAAACTTTCAACATAAATTTGTCGCAAACATATTAACCTTAAATTAAGTATTATTTCTTGAAAAATAATGTTTGAAATATATGCGATATATTTTAAAACACGTAAAAGTTATAACAGTATAATAAATCTATTAACATAACTAAAATTTATTGGTCTATTCATACAAATTATGAAATTATGTTCATTATCCCAAAAAATTTCATACTTTGGTTGCATTCTTGTCCAAAGTAACCTGGGTGACAAATACACCCTTCATTCGAGCATATTCCATGGTTTGAACAGTTATTTTCTTTGCAGAACAGCTGATCACATTTTGGAGGTAGCCAGTTCGCATCGCAGCTGCATTGACCGTCTACACAAGAGCCATGTCCATTGCAATCAGAGGGATTACAGTAAGGGGAGTGCACACAAAGAATCGTGCTCACTTTTCTATCACAGGCAAAGTTTTTGTCGTCACTTAAAGAAAGAATGAAAGATTATAATTATTTATACAAAATGCAACTAAAATGATGTCATGTTAAGTAGTTCAAGTACTAGCTCAGAGTAAACAACCAACAAAGTGAGGACCTTACTAGCCGTGTAACTCAACTATATGTCTGTAACTATAACCTTGTGTTGATCCAATAAATACTTATGCCGAAGATTGGCATGCGTTAATCATATTCTTTAGACATGTACTCCTTTTCTTCGATAATAGCAATCCTGAATGTTCAGGTCACAAATAAGCTATGAAACAGTTTATAACAGATCCACTGTCAAAGATTTACAAGAATGTATTTTTATCTGTTTTGTGAAATTGGATAGAAATTGGTCTAACTATAAAATATTTTTCAGCTGTAATTAATTAATGTTGAATGCTAGAAGTTTTGGTGATGCTTCTTTATACAGTAAAATTTTAATGGGCAATATTTTTTAATAATTAAACAAAAATATATTTTTATTTATTCTGAAAAATTACCTTACATAAAATCATGTCACATTAAAAGGATAGACTACCCACCAAAAGATTTTATTAATTATTTTAGCATAGGAAGTCGTTGAAAAAAATCCCTGAATGTGGTGAACAGAAATACATTTAGGTATTACTGCAGCATTATAGCTTTATTTAAATGAAACAATAAATCACTAGGCTATGTAGCATTTTTCAACGGCAATACATACTCTGTTAGGGTAAATTTTCTCTTAATCATCAGTATCTAATACTACTCATTAAACTAAAACAATTTTAGTCATTTAAAAATATTTGAAACTAATTGCATTACGATACAGTGGTGATTATTGTAATATCAATGTTTTTCAATGTACTGTGAGCTTTATTACTTGCGCACATAGTTTGTTTTGAAGCAAGCTCCATACAAAACAATAAAAAACATAGCAAAATTAAATCGTACATGAAGTTAATCAATACAAATAAAATTTTTTTTAAAAAACATACATACCATTCATCATAGGGGTAATTTGCAGTTGTTCCATTAATTACAAGGGTTGAAGATCCTCCTCCATCTACGTTAATGGCATTCACAACACCAAGATCTTTCAAAAGGGTTTCCATTTCATTTAGATTAATTCTACAAAAGGAGAGGCTGTATTTAGATCATAATTTCATACAAAGAAAACCAGATATTCATATTAATAGCATCAGTTTTTATACAAATGCTAACAATTGAGTAGAAAAATAATTTAGTTATACTACTTCATAGAATGCCACAAATAATTTGGAAGAAGCATGCTTTGAATGGGGAAATAATGATTTGGTACATTATATCCCTCATTGACAACAGTTATAATTTTCTTAACACATTTTTTAACTCAAGACCTTGGTCATAAAATACAACATTTTCACAATAAAAAAATTATTTTCATGAAGAAATTCGGAATTTGTTTTAATTGAATTGCCATTGAAGGGATATCACTAATATTGGCTTTTTAATGATTACTTTGCCTTTTAAAATAATGTTGATTTTTGGTAAAAAAATGTGACTAAATTTAGAAAATGGTTTAGACTTTTCAAAGACACATTATCCAATTTTCAGTTCTTAAAATCCAAAATTATTTACAGTTTCACTGCAATAAAATGCTGAAAATCTGTTTGCAGAACAGAGTTAGTAGCATTGAAAGTGACTTAAAACCAAGTAATTAAAATACATAAATATGGCTAATAGTTTTATAAAGAAATAGTTCGGTATAAGATAACTGTCAGACCTAAGATTACCGTACTTAATTGAAATACATAAATATTATGTAAAATTCACACAAGTTAAAGCTTTAAAATTTTTTGTATCAATTACCCATCTACGGCCGACTTGCCATCAACTTGGACAAACACAACATTTCCATCCTTGTCATGGCCTACAGATGTCCTCGCTGACAATACATCAACAAAACGATCCATAGTTCCTATATAATACATAAAAGCATAATTAATGGCACAAATCACAAATTTAGAATAATTGAGGGTACCGGCCTAGTGAAACAAATTCAGGGCTGATCTGCTATTTGATTATTTTTGATCAAGAAAGACAACATTTTTTGCGATTTAGTATCAATAGTGGCAACTTAATTGTTACATGTGCCTATTATATGAATATCCTTGAGACTGATTTGGCTAAAAATGAATTTTATTTGGTTAGTTGATTTAAAAGTAAACTGAGTCCTTAGCTGTTTGATAAAACTAAATTAGCTGTTTGATAAAACTTCATGACTAGCAAAGAAAATTTTAAAACATAATTTAATCACTACAAAGATATTAAAAAAATGGAAAATAATTATCTATTATTTTAATCCAAATAGAAGTCATTAAGAAAGAAAGCCCAGACCCCCCATAAATCTACAAATTTGCCACCATCTGACAATAAGTAAATAAATATAAATCTAATTATGAGTAATTAAGTTTGAATGTAACTATTTATTATAAACTAATATACTTTTAACAGATGAACAACATTTATAATATAACACAAACACTCAGACAGCAACAGGAATTTACACTTTTAAAATAGCAAAAACAATTTTTCATATTCAAACTACATAACTTATGTATACCTGTTTCTTCAGTATCTTCACATTCCAAAAATTTACTGCTGTTAACAAATCCAGTTCCGTTCCTCAATATCCAGACAACTCCTCCAACCAGTTGTTTGAGTTTCCCAGAGAGAACATGCTCATGAGACAAGTACCTTAAAATAAAATAATAAAAAACATACATTAATAATGATATCTGCAAAAATATTAGAAGCCTGTTAAATAAATACTTTCTAATTGATATTGTGTAGCTCGGGATAAAAATTTTGAAAACTTAATTTACTTACTCTTATTTTGAGCAAACTTATACCGTTCTCACAAACATGGGTTAACTTTACCCTAAGGTTATGTCACTTATTTGTTGATTGCGATTTTAAAAAAAAACAGGACTTATTTCACAAATTGGTTAATCAGAATTTAATCCTGACTGATGAATACCAGTGTTTATCACAACATCAAAATTGGATAGCTGAGCTTGAACAGTACAACATACAATTAAACAACTAACAAATGAATGGAAGGTTGAATGAAACTTAGGATTGTGTCTCTGCTCACACAACAAATTCTAGAGTCTAAGTTAATGCGGTAGTATAGGAGACTTATAGTTAAACTCATAGTTTCCTCGCGCAGAAGCCACGACCATGAGCGGAGCTATAAAAACGCGCGGAGCAATCAGATAAAGACAAAATAAAACGGATGAAATTTTCTCTTCATCTGATTGCTCCGCGCATTTTATAGCTCAGCCCATGGTCGTGGCTTCTGTGCAAGGAAACTACGAGTTTAACTATAGTTTTGAAACAATGCTGCTTTTCAGAATGACAATCCAACAAAACTACAATACAAGAACTTTTAATATTGAGAAATCAATATATACTGTTTATTTCTTTTTAAGTAACTAAATTGGTAAAGCCATGTATTTTACCCAGTAAATATTTGACCATCTTCTGTCAAACCAAAATGAGCATTTTGGATGCCTCTGGAATCGTGTGCTAGTCGACCATCACTGATTACATTTCCTTTAAATAAAAAATTAATATGTATTATTTCCATATGCATATAAACATATTAGTACATAAACATATTATTACATTTATTATAATGTTCATATTGTAATACATACTTTAAAAATAACAACAAGTAAATACAATGCTCTCTAATAATAATTAACATTTTACAAAAGTAACTTTGAATTACCAACTTGACATTAACAAATCAAAAAGCCCTCAAAATTGCATTGCAAGTTTTAAAAGTCTACACCAGTTTTAAAAATCTGTTAGCTATGTAGAAAGTGGAAGTTTAAAAATATCTATTGAATAAATATGAATAAAATATTATGTATGTACAGTAATATGCATGTTAATTTAACTTTTGCTTCAGAAAAAACACTAACTTGGTAACAATGCTTTATAAATTTTGGAACAGCTATGATATAATGGCCAGTCTCCAATTTGCCATTTGCATTCCGTTGCCAAGCAACACAAATGCTCAAATATGGTAAACATTCAACTTCATATTTCATTCAACTCGATAAGTATAGAAACCCTACATTAAATTTTCAAGCTCTCCAAAAGTCAACAATGGACAGATGAGTCATTATATCACAGCTGTACCTAAATTTTAAATGCTTATAATATCCTCATGTGAAAATAACAAAAGTTAACTTATTAAAACTTAACTTAAAAATCAAACAAACATTAAAAACAACTTACCTAAACAAGATCCTTTTTTAGTATCAAAATATCCAGCATTTATCGCCACCAAGCATTCATTCTTTCTTGCAGTTTCCCGAACAGTTTGTCGAATGTTCAAGTTACAGCCACCAGGTTGATCAGGCTCAAAAACCGACAAAGTTTCTAAAGGGTTGGAAATAACCACATAGTGTCCTCGAACAATTTTTTGTATGAAGGAAGTTCCAATATTTTTCACAAATCTCTTGATTTTTATGAAAGGCTTAGTGAAACTCAAGTGTTTGTTAGCTGGATAGAGTTCGTGAGGTGAGCTGCCGTTTTCTAGCAAATGACATTCTTCGATTGAGCGATGAGTCAGTCTGGATCCGTGCCTTTGGGTGTATGGACTTAAGGAATCTTCTTTTCTGTTGGAGATTACCATATACTTTAAAAAAATTATAATTTTTAATGGTTGTCGTTGAATTAAGGTCTCAATCTCATGTTATGCACGGGACTACTTATCCTAAAAGGATCAGATTTACTGTACGATCCCCCTTGGCGCGATTTTTTCGGATTTGGCGATAAATAATTTTTTTCTGGCAACCTGTCCTGTCTGACTTCGACTGAAGATTCGAATTCTATGACTTCGCACCGATGACGTTTTCCGGCAACCCTATCGGACCGTTGGTTGAGTTTTCATGAGAAATATTCCCATACGATCTTTTCTTTGAATCGTGGTTTTTTTTTAAAAAGTCGCCAAAATATGGACTTTTGGCGGGATTTTGGAAAGTTCGCCAAGGGGGACCGTACAGTATCTCTACATCCTAAAATCATTACCATTACATTGCATGATTGCAAATTATTTTGCTATTTTATCAAAGAAATGAATTATAGTTATTACACTTGTAAAAACTGAAAAATGTGTAATGTTTTTGTAGTTAAAAAATAGATTATATTGTTAATAGTAAATACTACATAATGGAGTTAAAAAAAGTTTTTTTTTGCAGCGTTTGCTGTAAATATCAATTGAATTTCATTATGCAAAGCATGAGAATGGAACTACAAAATTAACTTACGATAATTTTTCAAAATCATTCTTGAACTCATCAGCTTTCGTCACGATTGTAAAATATAAAACAAAAATCAACAAGGATTGCATGGATATGTAATTTCAGACATCAGCTTTAAAAATGAAGTAGAGAACTTTTCAAACAACCTGATAAATAAAAAACACAATAAATTCAAATATTTCTGTACACTATCCTAAAGAATTATTATAACCATCAAAAATTACAACAGAAATTATAATACCGTAAAAAACGTTGGTTTCGAACTCTTGTGCTTTTCAGACATAAATATTTAGTCACGTGTTATCCCGCTAAGACTTCCGGTGACGTAACAAAATCGTCATTTCCGTTCACCGACTGGCTGCTTCACGGAGAAGTAACCGTAGCGCGGCTGGTTGATGCTGATATGGAGTTTTGTCGTGGAGTAGAAAGGTTGTTCCGTTGTGATATCCGTAAAAAAATGTGCTTTAAATAGATTAGAAAAAGAGAAATCTTTTTCTTGCTGTACGCGCTCTTTTTTAATGGTTCTTCGCTTCAAGTGATTTTACTTTCGTTATTCGAAGAAGTCAAGTGAATTTATTGATCATCTGCGAAAATCGTCTGTTTATTTTGAGTCTGTTTTCTAAAAGCAGGTCGATCAATATTTATCTCGCTATATTTTATTAGTTAGAAGTATCAAAAAAAGAAAATGAGCTCGTGGTTTCTACTAATTCATTCGTAAATTTTTCCAAAATGGAATTACCACATTTTAATAAAGAGTCCGAAACGTGAGTGAATCCGAAACTGAAACCAAAAGAGCGAGGGGAAGAAAAAAAGCAGACGGTTATTCCATCCGCGATGGCAAGCAACGGCGAAATGCTGAGTAGTTTCAGGTGGCTCACGAGGAAATCCCATTCCCTCATCAACATTCGAGACAGGCAGAAAACACCAACAACAACATCAGACTTATCCACAACCCTTCCCAAATCGAACATTGCCCTGCCAGGATTCCACAACAACCTCAAGACCGGCGAACCTCGGTGCTTAGTTCTAAAGAACGACATAAAACGTTCCATGTCCTCGTCAGGATCGGAGGAAAGTTCTTCGACGTCCCGTCAAAGTTCTGTGGATTCCTCATCTTCATCCTCATCAAATTCCACCGATGGAATAAGTGGTCCGGACCTTTTGGAACTGCTGGGTTCGAACAGTTCTCTGCCCAGCTGCTGTTCGCTGGGCCCCAAGTTCAAGTTGGTGCACGAGGGGGACGTACAGGTGTGCAGGCTGAACCACTCCAGGACTGTCATGAACAAGATCCTCAGTTCCAAGTACCTGAGGAGGTGGGAGAGCCATCATCTGTACCTATCCAACACGCAGATTACTTCGAAAACGGTAAGAATTGTTTTTATGTATTATCAGATTGAATTTGAAATATTATTTAAAACAAAAAAAAACCCCTTTGCAATATCTAAATTTAAATTGTTTGAACGATTTTGGGTCATGTACTTGATAACCGTTAAATGGGGCAACTTTGACGTTGACCATAGTTTGTTCCTTTAGTACTAGCATAAAATCTTATTACAAATGTTGTATTTGACAACTTTTGTGCAATAGGTCAGCAGAGTTACCTCCTATCATAAAACCCGTGCAGAAAAAATAAATAAAATAAGAGCGTAAAGTTGTTTTCTTTGCAAGATATTATTATTTAAAAAACAAGAAGGCCTGAAAAAACTACAAGTAGAATAGAATAGAACTACTTTCTGTTATTTTAATACTCTTTGAAATTCGTAGGGTACGGATTGGCAGACAGACGAAAAAAGTATAAAAGATAATAACTGATGTCCGATCTTTTAAATTAAAAAAAGATTTAAAAAAATGGACTGTTAGAACTAAGGTTAAACAGACCGTCGTAGAACAGCCGGACAAAAAAACGTACAGACTGACGGACAAAAAGTATAAAAGATAGATCTCTGATGTCATACCTTTCTAACAAAAAAAGTAAAAAAATAAAAAAATCTTAGATTAATATTTAAGGAGCATAAATCTATTTAGATTAAGAAAAATTAATATAACTATCTTAGTTTTTACCAGAAAATTTATTAATTGACATATTTAAGCTCATAATTAAAATCTAAAAGAATCTATATATCTTTGCTAATGTAGCTTAAAGGTTAATTACTTTTTTAATAACAAATGCGATCTATGAAATACGAAGAAGAACTGAAAAAAAATATTTTTATGCCTTTTGTAAAGCAAATCTTAAGAAATTCATGTTAATTTATTGCTCTTATTTCAAGCAGTGTACTGATATGTAAAAAAATAGCATTATTTACGAAAATATTTTGCACGATTGATAAATATTCCAAATTTAAAACGAATTATATTTGCTTATGTAAATCTAGTGAAATTGATATAAAATTCCTCTCATAAAATATAATTCTTTTCTTTCTTTTCCAACGGAGCTGCTTTTCTGACGGATTTTTTTAGACTTTTTGAAGAATAAAATTTAATTCTGATAATAACTTATCTGATAGTTATAGATACATTTGTAGTGTAAAGTAGTTTTCTTTGAAAGCTTTTATGAGCATAAAAATTGCTTTTAGAAAAAGTTTTCAATTTTTTTAATTGCATGGAGAAAACTAGGTAAAACTATGGGCGTGAAACACCACAAAAAAAAATATAATTCTTTTCCAACGGAGCTGCTTTTCTGACGGATTTTTTTAGACTTTTTGAAGAATAAAATTTAATTCTGATAATAACTTATCTGATAGTTATAGATACATTTGTAGTGTAAAGTAGTTTTCTTTGAAAGCTTTTATGAGCATAAAAATTGCTTTTAGAAAAAGTTTTCAATTTTTTTAATTGCATGGAGAAAACTAGGTAAAACTATGGGCGTGAAACACCACACGACTTTCGATTACTTCTCAATAAATAGATATTTGATAAGCTAGAATTCGCTAAAAGATTTGTTGTAAAAGGATTTTGTTTTTTTTTAACAATCCTTTAAAACCAAAAAAAGTTCTATAGCAGCTTGTGCATATACGTTTTTTTCTCAAAACTTTATTATGACGTCAGAAAGGAATCATGCACCAAATTTGAAGTCCGTAGCCTTTTAGTTCGAGCTGTAGAGTAGTTTCAGACAGACAGAATGACATATGGATCAATGTTCAAAAAACACCTTTTTCAGATTCAGCACCCTGTAAAACTTGTAGAAAACACAAAATCTTCATTTCGATTTTTCGACCCCTTCGCATTACTTTTATAACGTTATACAATTAGGTAAGTGAAAGTAATAATAATTTTTTAACAATTCAAAAATTTGGGTATTGCTGGCAAAACTGTACACGAATTATGAATTTGTAACTCTATAAGATGTAGCATGTAAAATGGAAATTCTAACCTTCGTCCTTTGGAAATATAACTGGAACTGACGTGCATCATTATTAAAGAACAACGGAGACTTTTAAGAGTAGGGATAATGACAAGAGAATTTTTTCAATGTTGTAAAATTCAGTTACGATTGCGTGATTTACGAAAATACATTTCCCAATTGAAACTTCGTAAACGAGCAGTATTGGCTGATTAACCTATGAGTGGCTCTGATACTATATCTATACCGTTTCTCCTAAAAAAACAACGAATGTGAATTGTGATTCATATTGAGTTTGCACGAATAACGGAGAACTACCCCGATGACATCACATCAATTTCTAGTAAAGAGATATAGGGATGATCAGCGTGATTTAGGAAAATATGTTACCGTTACCCGATTAAGACTACGCATAACGAGCCGTATTAACTTAAAAAGCAAAAGATAGCAAAAAAGATAGTTTTGATATATCAGTTCAAATTCGAAGACTGGGGAGCCCAGTCGGTAAAGCGCTTGCCTTGCATTCGAGAGGTCCCAGTTCGTGTCCGGGCATTGCCAAAATAACTGCCCACCCATAAACGGTCTGTGCATCCAAAAAATTGTCGAATAATAAAAGAGAGAACCCCGTGTAGAGGGAGTGCACGCTGAATATGCTCCAAATCCCGACGCTGCGTACGATGTCGCACTTATGTGCCTATTCAGGTGTTGGCTCGTCACTTGACTGTAGTTCTAAAATACGACGCCTTCCCCAATAGCTCTAGTGTAGCTCTAATATACAAGATAATTTAACCTAGCCCTAACCACTCCAAATACGATTGTAATTGTGTGCTGTGATTCATCTTGAGTATGAACGAATAACTGGAACTACACCGATGACATCACATCGACTTCTAGTGAAGAGGTAATGGATAATGACTAGCGAAGAAGCTATCTCGTATGAGAGAGGCCCTCTTACCTTTTACGTCACAAACCCCAAAAAACTCCACAATCGAGTCTTTTCTCTTCATTTTCCACATCACGCATGTGTGTCATTTTTCTGTTAAATGAGCCGCGCTTCCTATAGGGACCCCTGCGTGTGCCCTACGGATGCGAAAGAAGAGAGAGTCGTGTTATTCGTCAACTGTTCTTTAATTAGGAAAGCAGATTGAGTTGAATTATCGTCGTAGTGCAATACGAGGGCTATTGGCGACGGCTGTTATAGTTTTGAACCATAGTCAAATGACGAGGCGACACCTGAGTAGGCACCCACGCAACTTTTAGAAGCGACATCGTGTGCAGCGTTGGGACTTTGGAGCTTATTTTTCGTGCACTCCCTCTACATCGGACGTAATTTGGCTGCACAGGCTGTTTATAGGTCGGCAGTTTTTTTGGCAATGCCCGGGACCGAACCTGGGACCGTTCGCATTCAAGGCCAGTGCCTTACCGACTGGGCTCCCCTGCTTATATAAGAGCAGAATGTATTGTGTTTTTTTTAAAATAAATCTCATTAGAGCGGCATTTGGGTTATTGGTGTCGGGCTTCATAATTAAATCCGGTAAGTGTCGTGGGGATATGGCCGACACCTAAGCGGGCACCCAAAACAATTTAAGAGTGACTTTATGCTCTGCGTTGGGATATTGAACCAGGGTTCAATTGTTCACCAGACTCCTTTACACGGAGTAGCTTCTTTTATTTTTGACTCCACAATTAGTTTATGACTCCTCAGACCCAAGACAAAATGCACATATAGACAAGTCTCAAAACTTTGCTTTAGTAGGAACATAGTGTTTTGCTTTTGAAGCGACGGAAACTGCTTGTTATAAGTCTACTGGTAATTTCTAACCAATCATCTCAGGAAACAGACGTTCTAGTACTTCAAATTATTAGTTTTTCTTATTAATTTTTAGATAAAAAAATAAATATGTGCTTTCATGTGAAGGATTTAAAAACAATTATTGCCATATTAAGCAAAATACAGTTAATTGTTTTTTTAAGTACAGAACAAATTATGTACCCAATTAGGTACCATAGACATAGGAGTCAAAATGATTTTTTTTAAAATAACTGTTACAAATGCTAACTGCTTTTTAAAATTAATGCATTCCTCATCCTTAGCGTTGACGTTTCCGTGATTGTGGAGGAGACGGTAGCGCACTTAACTTCAACGTAATAGTCACCAAGGTCGTATACGTTTGATTGTTGTAGATACCTTGGAGACAGTTGGAACAGGTTTAGATAGAAAGGGACTAAAGGGTATTTTCACAAAACTGAAGAGTTCCAAACGAAACCCGTTTTTCAATTGTTAAAAGCGTAAACTTGAATGCTTTCTTCTATACAGTCTTCTTATCAAAATTTGATTAATAAATATCAAAAGATATACTTACATTTTAAGTTAAATTCAAATTTAATGCTATTTATAATCAGTCACTTTGTCCACTTGGTTAAAACCACTAAAACCACTTGGTTAAAAGAAATTTGGAACAAGATTGTTTTGCCAAATTTTAATAATTATAAAAAGTCTTTCAACGAAAACAACTGGCAGTTTTATTGTTTTTTTAAGGTGATGGTATCATGACTCTTTTAAATTGATGTCAAAATTTGGTCTTGGTTGCAGGTTCAATAAAATGACTTATTTACATGCAATATTTTTGTCGTCATTATTTATTCGACGATTTTCTTCTCAAACCTACTTAATTTAAACACTTTTAAAAGCCACAATATGGTTTTTTCATCAAATAATTTAAATATCTAATTCTTACACAACATTGCTAGTTAATAAAGTTTTACTTAAATTAACTTTAAACAAGCTCTTTAAAGCTCGTCAAGCTTACAAGCTCTCTACAAATTCAACTTTATAGGGTTTTTTTCCTATCAAAAGACACTTGATTCTTTTCGGATTATAAAGATTCCATTGTGTTTGTGCAGCTCCTCGTAAAAAATCTTTTGTTTAAGTCGGATCTTTTAGAAGATAGGATAATGTCGTTGTTCCGTCAATTTCGAAGCACTTTGTTGCGGGAGGTGAATCGGTTCTCACGTTATGAATTCCAACGGATTCCTTCTATTCGTGTTTGTTTTGAACTCATAAATAAGGATAGAGTTCAGCGCACACAATCAGTATTCTGTATTTTTTTAAAAAAAAGTATGTAACTATACGGTTATAAGAATTCTAAAAACCTTATCTTAGACATTATAAAAAAAGTATAATTAAACTAAAAAAATCATAAGCAAAATGAGATATTCGATTATTTAAATTAAAAATGAATATATAAGATATAAGATAATTAAGTGCAAACATATTGTAACGTTAAACAAGAACTTACTGTTTATTTTATCTTAGTTACTAGTGCATAACCGACCTTTCCTCTCTTGTCTTTATAACTTTATTTGTTAAATAGTAGATACCCTCGGTTTCACACGCGGTAAGAATCAAGTTACAAAATAGTATGTAATAGACTTTATAATACTTATTCAGCATCGAAATAGACGGAAAACCTACCGACCAGTTACCGTTTTTAACTGTACTATGAATTTAATATTTAATGATGGTATATATTGAAGTTAGCTTTAAAGAAAAGAGGACTCAAAGATACCCTTGGGCTTAGACGTAGTATAGTATTAATTGCAAGGGAATTACATGATTGTTGTTAATGTGTCTAAGACAATAAATGTGAAGGAAGTTAATTGTATTTTAATTCAACATTTTGAAGAAAAAAAATAGCTCAAGGCGATATTTTAAATATAATTTTTACTATAATAGCTTAGAAATCCAGAACATGTTTAACCTCAGTATAGAGTATTTACGATTATTTACTTTCATCCAATTTATTATTACAATTTCGGATTTCCATATGAATAACTTTCAAATAGAATTCATAAGTTGAATTTTTTATACTGAGGCTTAATATTTTATTTCAAATATTTTATGCTTTATAATGTCTAACTAATGTCTGACTAAGAAAATATGGTTTCCCTAAGTATCAATATTTATGCCAGCCTTTATAATAGCTAATTATTATTATTTACTTAAAATATAAGTATTTTTCTAAATAATAGTTACTTTTTCTTTAAAATTTGAATTATGCCAGAATTATTACATTTACAAAACTATATAAAAAAAATTAATAACTGATGCCTACATATACATAACAATACTAAGCACTCGGCTTACAGAATTTAATTAAATAAACTTTCTTGTTCACAGTACATACGACATAGCGAAACTTAGAGGCAAATACGAACAACATGATGCAACCCTACTGAAATGTCTGAAAATTTGTAATACCTAAGCTTCTAATAAGACAATAAGAAGACTTAATTAAAGTGTTACGCACATTTGGAATTATGTCTTTCGCAACTGATTTAATTCTAAAGAACGTGATTCTACTTATGTAACATGTGGCCTTGTACTGTAGAATTTTTTATTGTACAATACAATACTAACGAGGTGAAGATTGGAATTTATTTCTAATTGTGATTAATAAGAAGCCTTTCAGTTAATTTGTTTTGTTTATAGAATTTAAAATTTTTCTCCGATAACGTACTCGTAAGTATTCGTAAAATGGAATTTTAAGATCTTCTTTATAAATATATTCGTTTTTTTTAGTTTCAATGTCTATGAAATCAATATATTTCTTTAAAATAATATTTTTATCCATTAGTTAATTTTCTTTTTAATCTCTAAACACAAGAGGTTTTTTTTTCAAAGAAGAAGAAGAAAACGTATTCTAGTATTAAATAACATTTTTGAAATTTGAATCTTTATAAACTACAAAAATATTACTTAATCCACATAAGACAGTTATAACAAAAAACAATTTGTTTTATCGATTAACAGTTGCATATTTTTGTAAATAGTCCGTATTATTTACAGATAATATATTATTATATTTATTTTCTCTGCTACCATTTCAGGGAAACTTTACTATTTCGGATCGCAATATTTGTGCAGGTCACCTGCATTTTCTTTATTTTGGTGATGATAAATGGAAATGCAATGTTTACCAAGTTCAGGGAATGTTTTCCTACAAATGAACGTTCTGTACTCACCTGGTTTTGTGACTACACACCACGAAGGAATGTCTAAATACTTACGCAGAATTTTCCAATGGAATGCCATGGAATGACGTCAAAAGTTCTATTATTGTTCTTTATGTTTCATAGTAAAAGAATGTTCTTTTATTTCATGTTCGTGGAGGCGTTTTATCATTGATCTTCATTCAGTAAATGAAACGACAGAAAATGATATTTGAAACAAGTAGTTTAAAGAAGGGAATATTTTCCATTGTAAAAGCATGTTGGCTTCAAACTGCCGAATCGAAATTTGTAGTATCATTGAACTTGAACGTCAAAACATTTAACTTTATTGTATTTCATGAAAAAAAGTCAGATTTCCTCTCCCCCTCATTTTATAAACGTAAATTTAATTTGTTAAAAAATAAATCGTTAATTATTTTTAATAATAAAAATTAATTTTTAATAATATGAATGAAGTTTTTTTTAAAGAAAAATAATTGAAATTGGTATTTAAGAATTCATTTTTTGTGTGTTTATTTCTGATTTTTTAAAAACATTTACCAGCAATTTCTTAAACAATATATTTAAAAAAAGTTCACTCTTTTCAATTACCTTAAATTTTTCAGTGTTGTTTTTCAAACTCTTAAATTACTAACAAAAGAATAACTGTGCAGAATTTTTAGTTAATTAGGGATTTCATGTTGAGGGATTTCACATTAGGTAATTGTTTGGTTTTCAATACTAAAATGTTCATATACCGCAATAAATAAAATGTTTTCCAATACCTTTATTTATTTATTTTCGATATAATTCAAATTTTCTGTATCTCTCTATTTTTTTTTATCTCGCGTTTGGAATTCTAGGAACCGATGGCAGACTGATCAAACTATAAGCATATAATAAATATTTACATTAACGGTTTATTAAGTTTTGATTGAATTTAAATTATGACGAAATATTAGAATACAAATTGATAACTAAAATAGATGAATCAATTCACTTAACGAAATAAAGGTGTAATTTGTACTTGACACCTTCAAATTTCGTAGAATATCTCAATGGCACGTTTCAATTGACGTCAAAATTTCTATTTTATTGATCGATCTGGCTTATGTCAAGAAATTTTGTGTGGGCGATTGTCACACCTCCGTGCTATTGGGGGACATCGTTGTGGTTTGATATAGTTCTAACCTAGTTTTTTTTGTCACAAACGATTTATACGTGTCCTAAAAGAATGTCAGAATTTTAATGGTATATTACAGGAGTTTATTTTATACTAAATATAACAAATCATACATGATATTGAAGGAAAACTAACCTAGTTTTTCCTATAAGTGCTTAATGTGCGCGTCTTTAGTGATACGGCACACATCCAAACGAGAAAATGCAATTCTTTACGCTCAGAAGTCGCCATTTTGAATAGATGAAACTGCAACTGTGAAAACGATGTAGCGGTACAAGCGCATGCGCTTATCTGAAACTGTTGGAGTTATTCTTTATTCGTCACCTTCAACCACATTACAATTACACTTCAACCACAAAACGATTACAATTTGAAACTCGGACATTCTTTTTCGGACACCCTGTATATTCGTAACTCATTATATAACCTTACTTGGGAAAGGGACTTATCGGCAAAAACGCGAGTTTGGACAATTGTAATTGAAACCGGGTGTACCTTAAATATCGTGGTGACTTGTATATATGTAAACTTTTATTTTGTGCCTGTTGATACCTAACTCATCAATTATGTAATCACTCTTTCCCTCATGCTAATATAAGCATTAAATAAGTATTCTTTTGGATGTTCGACTAGATCTCGGTCGAATGTGCAAAAATGTGCGGAGATAAATTTCAGACAAACAGACATGTACTCAGTCACACATAAATAGTATAGGCAATAATTATTATTAAAACAGGTTCAGCTGCAGTTATCACGCTGGTAAAGTAACTCGAAATTGTACTATTTATAGAGCTTTTCGCGCAAACAAAACCTTCGACAACAAACGTTCAAACCCTCTGAGGGATAAGCAAATTGGCTGAAGTGTAAACTTGTTTTCACTGCATGAATTTAAATTTAATTGTTTAATTTTTTTCTATTTAATTTCTTAATTTAAAAAAAAATATATATTTCTGTAGTAGATTGTTATAAATATCTCCTCCCTGTTTGAAATTTTGAAATTTAATAAAATTATTAAATTTATAAATTTTTACAAATTATGTGTGCTGCTGGAAAACCTGACAGTCAGGTGACGGGTTTATACGTCTGTATACCTCAGAATCAATTTTATTTAAATCAAGTAGCATTTACAAAATAAAGTACCATTTACACTTTTTTCAAATCAAGATTATTTAGAATAGTGTGTGGGGGCGTACACTCAAAGAACATTGTCTTGTTAAATTCTAAAACGTGTCAATATGCTTAGGATTGTATTTTAGGATTAGTATGTGAAGGAGATGAAAACGACATAAAATGAGATTAAGAAAGTAATTGTTTATGGATTTTCGAAGTTTTTGTTTATTGATTTTGTTATGTTATTAGGAGAAAATATTCTAGCGTTAAAAATAATTCGGATTTTTTTTATGGGTTTATTGATCTTTCCCATGTAGTGGGATTATTTTTGTAATTTTTAAAGCCAGAAATGATTTGATTGTTAGAAATAATTTTTTTTGGTATGGTTTTTCTAATTAATTTGATTGAAAATAATTCATTAATAAAGACATTCCGAAAAAAGATGATTAATTTTGTGACAATAAATTAATTATAGATTTTATGACTTATGATATTCTTTCAAATAATTATAGGATGTAATTGCTAAAAATGATTTAATGAAGTTTTTAATATGTGTCTGTTAAATTTAAAAAAAATCGTCTTTAATAGTCAAAAATATAAAATATATTTCTTTATGTGTTTTCAATAACTTAAGAAAAAACAGTAAATTTTTTCAACTAAAATATATTTGTTTATAAACTATCTCTTTTTATAATTATATTGAATTTATTTGTCAATGTTTTATCTTTTTTTTTGCTCATGAATAAATGCTAAAGATAACTTAGAGAAAAAAACAATTTAATTTTGTGGGTGGGTGTAAAGATGTTTGAATTTTAAGTATTATTTTTTAGATAGTTTTATGCGAAGATAACAGACAATTTAATTGTATTCGACAAAAAAACTAATATTTATTTTAGTTGGAGGCACATTTTCCAAGAATTTTCTATTTGTTTTCTCCCATTAATTTGTTTCGAGAAAATATCGTATTTTACGCATTCTTGACATTTTCGAATTCCTGAAACTATTTGTCTGAAGACAATGACCTATTCAATTTACGAAAACTTTTTTTTTTAAAAATCTAAGTACAAATTTCTTACTTTTGTAAATGCTTATTTTGGAACATACGATGGATTACTCAGAATCATTTCCTATTTACAACGTTTTTTCCTTTTAATTTTCTATTATATTTATTTAAAATTTTTGAGGAGGTGCCTTAAGGGGGAATGGGCGCGCTGGACCGCAGGTCTCCAAACTCAAGTGCCTCGGTGTTAATCCAATGACGAAAAAACTATTTTCTCTGCCACATTTCTCGGGCTGTATTGAATATTTTTACAAACGGTTTTTTTAAATAATTAATGTAGATAACTTACAAGTCTCTATCTTCTCTTTTTTTGAAATTGCTTCGAATATTTTGTGTAAAATTATTTATTGAAAATTTTAAAAAATATTCGAACCAATTTCAAAAAGTGGGAAGGTCGGGACCTGTAAGTCAGCTACATTTATCACATAAAAAATACCGCTTGTAAAAATATTCAATACAGCCGGAGAAATGTGGCAGAGAAAATATTTTTTTCGCCATAGGATTAACACTGATGTACTTTGCTGTGGAGACCCCCGGTCCAGCGCCCATTCCCCCTTAAAAATAAGTCACTGTTTTTGGTGTAATAAGAATAAGTTGTTTTGTGTTTAAAGAATAATAATAAAGAGATCAATATATATGAGACTGTTGCACTTAATCAATTTGCGTTAAAATGTTCTAAGGCCAATGAGGTTGTTTCGGATGATATAGCTATCCTGTTATCTTTTCTGCATTTTTCACCTGCTGTTTCATTGGTTATTTCAATTTCACTCACAAAATGAATGTTTTTTTTTCGTATGCTATGCTCTTATTGTATTTTAGAGCTCTTTAAGTGTAATTTGTGTTTTTTCCTACTATTTATTGAACGCGTTAACGGTTTAATTCAATTCAATTTCAAATAACCAAAGCATTTTCAAAATGTTAATCTATCGGAAAACTTCGGTTTAGATGATATTTTGTCTCATACGGAGAAATAAAGCGAAATTGTGGGACAACAATTTAAGTGATTCACGAACAGAGATAAGCTTTAGTTCTATTGAAGGAAAATATTTGCACAACATTCGTTTTAGTAAGGTAAGAAAAGGTCAAAACAAATACAATTACAGAAGGGCCGAAAATGAAAACAATACAGCTAGAACTGTTGCCACTCACGACGTGAAACATGCCCATTTCATGCTACGTTGGGTATCAGCCTGGTTCTTGTCCTCAACATGTGTCCAAGGTTCAAGATTATCTGACACCGTTCGTATAGCTTTCCCAAGGGAAAATTACGAAAAGCCCATATTGTAGCTAATAGTGTGACGACAAATAACCAAACTTTTGTAAAGCGGAACAAAAAAAATTAAATCAAAATATCTGTTACACTTTTCCTTAAGGACCTATGACATCAAGGCCTGCACAAAAAACCGACCACATCATCAAACACCATCCATTAAAACAATCCAAGAAGGACACTGATTTTGTTTGAAAGTAAAGTAACTGACTTTTGTTTGATATATAAAAGAAAGTAGTTTGAAAATTATGATGATAATGAAGAGAGACTTAAGTAGTTTTTGCGATTGTAAGTTTTGATAGTTGACTTTCTTTACGCAAATAACTACTATACATATTTAAAAGAGCAAAATTAATTGATTCTTTAATCTTTATCTATTAAATGTAGTACTGGTTCTTCTTCCCTCTACAAAATAAGTTTTCTACTTCAAAGTTGTCTGGTTACTTAACTTTTGATTCGAAAGATGTGAACGTTGCGCGTGATTCTTTGGATGGGATGCAATTTTTTTTTGTAGAGGCTAAGATGTTGCGAAATAATAGGGCAGTAGAGTTGGACCAAAAATCCACCTAGAGAGAGAGAGTGTTATCCCTGTCCAGCCTTCGGGCAATTCTTCATATGATGGTTTCGTGTTCGCTTTCTTTGATCGGAAAAGCGTTATCTATCTCGATGGATATTTATTGTTTTCATTGTTTTTTTCTAAACGAATTGCTATACCATCTTAATGTAACTATTTCTCACTTTTCTGATATGAAGGGTCTGGTTGCAAAACTCACGTTCTCCAACTCATTACTAAGACACTGGGTCCGGTCCGTTCCTTGGCGACTTTTATTAAGGTTAAATTCAATTGGACAAAACAGTCGGAACTTATATTTTAGATATAATTTGGAGAATTGGAGTTATGCAACTAAACACTTCATATGTTTATTACATATCAATAATCGATAACATTAAAGTATGTGGCCCGGTTGAATCAATGTCGTACCAAATCTACAAGAAGGTAATGGCAACGAGCTTCTTAATCTTGTCAACAGACGAGGCCAACAGCTAAGAACTTTTAAACAGCCAATCACTTTATACTTTATGTTCTAACTTTTAAAACCAAAAACACCAGTTACAACTTGGCCAACCCAATGAAGCCAAGAAGTCGCCGATAAGACACAAGATCCGCTTGGGCCGCTTTTTCTCACACGAGACAATGCGGTGACCTCAAGTGACATTCCGCGCAACACTTACAAGATGTGACTAATTCCAACAGGCTCTTCGGCGGATGTCCTGGATAGTAAGTAATGACGGTCAGAGATGTTCCCAAGGAATCGCCCGTGGATGGGCATTGCCGATAGGCTTTGTGATTTGCGTGCCTTGTTGTATGAAGATCTGCTGGGTTGAGAAGTATGTAACAGATGTTTTAATCATAAGAGGGCCATAGTATAATCTGTTAATTTTTCCAAATCGTTTAATATGCATAATTCAGCTTTTAAAATAGTTCGGAAGCTTATTCACACTTTTTTTGTTCCAAACTTTTGTTTAACGTTTTTTTTAATCAATGAATACTGAATTAAAAGCCATTGAAAAGTGCTTAAAGTAATTTATGTTAAATTTTCTTTCTTATTTTCGTAAATCTCCGGGCGCAAGTTCTTATTTTGGGCTATAGTACGTAGTGAAGAACCATCATACATATATGTACATATCTTCCTCACCATAGAATTGCCAGATTTTACAGTTTTAGTTTTGACAAAAAACTGCGAGATTTCTGATTTTCGGATTTCCAAAGTTAAGAGAAAGATTTAAAATTAAAGGAGTTTTTTTCTAATTGGAGAATTTCCGAATTTCCCTCAAATAAAACTGATTGAAGTTTTCCGATTTCAGAATCGTCAAAAGATTTTAAGACAGACAAAGTCTCAAGCTTTAGGATAGCCGGAGTTTTCGATTTTAGAATTTCCGGATTTTGCCGTTTTCAGGATTGCCTTAGTTTCCCTATTTTAGAATCGACGGAGTTCCTGATTTTTGGATCTCTGCAGTTTAACGATTTTAGGATCACTACAGTTTCCAAATTTTAGACTTGTCAGAGTGTTCCGATTTTAGGATCGCCGGAGTTTCCTGACTTTAGGATTGCCATCAGAGATTCCCGACTGTTGGATGACCGGAATTTTTCGATTATAGGGTTGCGGATGAATTGTTGAGAATTTCCCAAATTTTGTCTTCAATCTCAAAATCAATCTGCAGGGATCGCTGCCGTGCTGTGCCGAGCCTTTTCTACCACTGGGATTAAAAAAACATCAAAATATTTTAATATGAAAGTATGAGCGAATATAAGTGCCGGTTATTAAGCATGTCGGTCTTTTTTAAATTTTAAACTAAATCCGCATTACATTACGATTTGCATAAGTCTCTTTTATAATTTTAATTTCTGTATAAGAAAATAGTGAAAAATGCCCGATGTTATACCCCTCATTTTCTAGTTAGGTTACAGATTTCAAACACAATAACTCAAAATCAGTTAGTTACGTTTTTGTCAAACCAACTAAAGTATGTGGTGGATAGTGAACCGCTTGTGACCTTCAGAGAGAGAGAGAGTGGTCAGGACCTGCGATGGACGGATAAGAGAACGGATGCTGTGCATACTATAATTCGATGGTTATTTTGTGTCGTAGTAGAAAAGGACAGATGTCCAGAGTTAGCATGCTGGACATTTGCCTTTCTTTCCATTTATCTGGGGGTTCATTTTCATATGTACCTTAATGGTATTCGTGTGAAATGGTCCCAAAAATCCTAGACTTAGAGATACTTAATTATAGTATTGTGTAGCACTAATGGTTGCATGCTATAATAATGTTAAGGTAAAAATCCCAAATTTATTCTTAAGTTTAATTATTTTATGTTTTTAATTAAAAACAGTGTTTCCAATTTGAAAATTAAACAGTAACTTATGAAATAAAGTAAATGAAAAGGGTTTCGGATGATGGGTTTCAATTTTTTTAAAGTTTATTTTAACGTTAAATAAACTTGCATTCCGAATTTTCAAATGAAATTTGGAATTGACTTTAGCCCTCTACCTAATTAAGAGTATTACTCTTTTCTATGACATGTATGATTTTTCGGTGAAAGTGGGTTGAACATAATAAAGGATTATAATACCTTTCACTTTATACTTACTGGCATACTGGTGTTCGATTTTTTGTTGTGTACCTGATTGAATAAATAAACAAGCAAGGAATTTCATCAGAAACAAAAGTATCAAAATTAAGGGGATGAAACGTTATTAATCAGGGTAAAATTTGAACAGATTTGGACTTAATTTTTGGTTCACTCGGGAGAAAGAACCAACTACAATACACAACACAGCAATATTTTTGTTTTGAAAAGAAAAATGTATTTTTAAGTAAGTTTTAAATTTAAAAAGAAGTTTGTTGGGATAAATAATATAATTTAGAGTTTTTTTATCGATGCAATTTTGCATAATAACCCTAGATCACACAATATCGTATAATATCATTCCGACGTCAATCGGGTATCATTCTTAGATTATTATATCGAATCGACATCGAGAAGCGATCATAAGATATCTTGTGCTATATGGTACTAGGAATGAGTTATAAAAGGTCATTTTTAAGTAAAGAAAGGCGAAACCGAAGCATTTTTAAAAACGGACTCACAATTTTAAATTTAAATTTATTTTTAAAAAAATCACATCATATATACATTAAAAAGCACGCAAGCTTAATACTACAAAATATAACGATTTGCTAGTTATGTACTATATTATTTTATGTATAATTTAAAATACAGAGATGAGAGATTTAGCAGCAAAACACACTGTACAAAAAAAAAACAAAGCTAATTTCGTAACTTTGTCGTAATGGTAACGATTACAATACTATGTAACAATTTTCAAGCTTTATTGTAAATTATGAATTCAAGGATCTTTAGAACAAAGCATTCTTTAGCAGCATTAGACAACAGTAAATGACATTTACATGTAAGCTATCTTAAGGCTTAATCTGTCTATGGGAAAAACAACTAACTCATTCCGAATTCCCCTCACGTTTAATGAATCGACATTCTGCTTTCAAGATTGATCTATTTTCTATAGAGATAACCTGTAACGTAACTTATTCGCATGAGCGAAGCATGGAATTCGTGGCGAGAAAAAGAAGTGAAGCCGTTTATAAGTCGCCAAGACAATTTTATGCACTCAAAAAAAGCAATGCGTTTGCAATGCTTTTTCTTTAGTTGCGCAAAACACTTGATTTAATTTTTTGAGAATGGGCTATTAAAACTCGAATAATGCGACCTTTTGGGCCGTTTAATGTTCTAATATTTCCCTCCAAACGAAAAATTCTAATAGACGATTCGAACGAGGTGGAGTGGGATTTGTTTGTGGAAAAGAATTAGCTGCCTGGTGCTTTGTTTGTGGAGTTTAATACAACGGTTGACGACACTATGACGCCATTGTAAGTGTGTCCGTTCCATTTGTCCATTGTTGCTTCTTAACTTCATTAAATGCGACGTAACGCCAAATCATTCTCTAAGTGGTCTGTTGGGGTGGATAAAAGAAGTGATTAGGGCGTCACTTGGTGAACGGGTTTTCCTCACTACGGCATCTACTTCTTATTTAATCTCCATTGAGCGAAGCAACAAGGTAAAGCTTCTTAATGTTCATATGGTTTAGATTTCCCACTGGAATATGCTAAAGGGATGTTTATTTTGGTATGCGAAAATGGATGTGTCACTGTTGCTGTTTGAATGTTAAATATATGCATCTTCGAACTCGCTCAATGATGGGTATTTTTTTAATAATTAGGATTATTATCTATCGCTCTATGTGCAAAAGTCACGTATCGGCCGGAATAATATTTTACAGGGGAAATTGTATGAAGATTTACATTTCAATCACATTTAATTGTAGTAAAGTTACGGATCAGCACTGAATTTTTGTACCGATCGATTTATAAGGCTTGCATTTATTAATGCATCTCATAATTTTGCATATTTCAGTAATTGAAACAGAGAAGGTTATTTTTGTCACTTACGTCACTTTTGCACGCATTAAGCGACTATAAATATTTTATATTTCTTTTTTCCTTAAGAACTAAATACGCGGACCACATAATGATGGAGAACAAAAACTCAATTTTGTAACTATGATCAAGAAATAAATGTCCATATTGGGCGCTAAATGTATTTTAATACAATAAAATATGGAATAACTTTTAAGAGAAAAAGCTTTTGGTTTTTGAAAACGTACAACATCTATCACCACTTACCTACCAATTCTATAAACAATCACTGTAAAAACAATGGTTTTCTAGTTTTCAGTTTTTCAATTATTTCGGATTTTTTGTGCAAAATTGTTAGGCAATTTCACTTTATCTGGAACACAAAGGTGGTGCTTTAAAAACTAATGTACAACGATAAGATAATGCTATTAATATGACATGTTACGCGGCAACATAAACTAACGCAGCGAAAATGTTAATGTAAAAATGTAATTAACGTACTGCGAAAATTTTCTAATTTAAGCTTCTTTTGTAGTAATACAAGGGGTTTATCATCCCATTAGCTTTCCCTCAAGTTAAAACTAATAAAAAAAAAGTTTAGTTTTCTTCTAATAAAGAGCTAAACAGATTTTTGTCAGAAAAATAAATAAAACAATATAATAAGATATTCTCCCATTTTTCCTCTTTAAGCAAACATAAACGACATTAGAACTGTTGTTTAACTAATAAACTTACTGAAAGTAAATATATAAAAGCCTTGTTTAGGAGCTTATTCTTAAAAGCAAACAATTTTCGCTTCGTCAAGTAATAATCCAATAAGTAGGAATGATTTACGTTAAGTTTTTTGCATAAGTTACTTTTATCAAAAGCAGCGACTTTGACTTTGGAATTCTGCAAACATGTGCCAAAGAAAATAAAGAGAGAGAGTGATGAATCAATCAACCTTTCAACTCCTTAGCATGGTTGATATATTCACGTTAAAGCAATTTTTCACGCCTAAAAATAGACTGGCTTCTTTCTGAAGGAAATGAGCTACTGAATTGCATAAGGTAAAGATTGTTTTATAAATGTTACAGCATTTTAATGCTCAGTAGCAACTTGGCCTATCTTTATTAGGGATAAAATTTAAAGTAACCCAAACGGCACACAAAATTACACAAAAACGGCTTGAACGAAGGTGAGACGAAAATAATATAAATTGCAAATTAGCCGTTTAAATTAACAACTTTAATTATCCTTGTAAATTGTTGTTAATTGTCCGGTTAAATAATCTTAATTTGAAGTTGAAAAATAGTGTCATAGGTTTTGACTTAGTGTCATATCACCTTAGAGTTTGCCCATTTTTTCATTATTTAACGTTTTATATTCTAAAACAATTAATTAAACATTTAAAAATTAAAATCTTTTATTTTTCTATCTTACAAACATGAACAATAAACTTTTCGAGGCGAATTCCTTACAAAATAAACAAAAGTGAATTGCTTACACAAAAGGAACGAACTTGAGTGAAAAGAATTAAGAAATTCTTGAATTCCTTATAGCGAAAATCTTTTTTCTAATCCACTTTATTTGCAGACACATTTTCTTAACTCCGTCTTTTGAATTAACCTTTGTAGATGGTTAATATAGTTATACGTTATTAATATTATACGTTTATATTCTAAAAAGTAGTTTGTTCTCTTTATAATACTTGTTTAACAATAAAACCGACTTCAACAACAAAACCATAGTTAGACAAAAATAAGTAAAATTCTTTCAGTAATATATTCTTGAGTTTCATCCATCGAAATACATTAGTTTTCTTTAAAACATCAAATGTGTGCGCAGAGATTAGAGTTAATTCGGTTACACGGTTGTTATTTTTTGCGAGTGTCACGGCGTCCACGTTTAATGGAAGCTACTATGCCTATTCTGTAAAACTGTTTTTTCCTTTATAATAGTAATTTAGCAGTGAAACAACTAAGCAATAAAGCAAAATAATAACTAAGCAAAATTGAGTCAAATCTGTACGAGTATTTTTGAGTTCCAAACGTTGAAAAATATTTGTTAAAATAAAATCTCAAATATTAAATGTAAAGACAAGTGGTTTTTTTGTTATATTATTCTGTTATCCGTGTTTTCGGTTAACTGATGTGGCGTTGACGACCAACGAAAGTATACACTATCTGTTCTGTAAAAGTGGTTTTTCCTTTATAATAGTTGATAAGCAGTAAAAACAACTCAGCAGTGTATTAAGTCCATATTGTTCGTTCTGGGGAAAAATTCAGTGAATAATACAATAACAATGTTAACGTGGCTGGTTGTCGTTGGATTCATTTAAAATGTGTTGAGTTTGGAAATTTACAAATATAAGTTGCGGGGAAATTGCCCTAATTTATCGTTTGAAATAGATAAAAAAAATGGAAATAATTTTATGTAGTTATCTATGGAATTAAATATTAATTGTGTTTTTTTGTCAAAGTTTTGTAACTGTTTGTGTATACTTGGAAAATTTCATATAACCGTTTTTGTGTAAGAAAAATTGCACAGTTTGTCACAAAAAGATGCACTGATTAAAGGGTTTTCTGATTAAAAGTATGTTATACTGATTTATTGCTTTTGTCATGTTACATTGTTAGATAACGATAGTTTCATTTACTATTCTTCAGCAGATTCATCCTTGGGGAAACATGTCACTTGTGAGTGTCACATGTATTGTGAGTTTTCCTCGTGAATTTTGCCCAAAAAAACTGTCTTTGTCCTTTGAAAAGCTTTAGTATAACGAAAACTCTTCTTGTATCACGATAAAGCTCTTGAATCACGACGACAACTGCGCTTTTAGATGCGTTATTGTTGCTGTAAATCTTAAGAAGAAAGGGTTAAATGCATTAATATACGTTTTTTTTTTTTATCTTTCTTACTCATTCCTACATAATTAATAAAAAACTATTTTGAATTCGTTGTCCTTGGTATTAAAGTATATTTATGTAGTATATCTTCAATACATTATTTAAGCCTATAACGAAATAATAACTTCCACACAATGCATTGTAAGTTAATGCATGAATATCCTGTTTGTGTGTTAGCGCTGCGTGTTATATAAATCTTGAAATATGCATAAAAAAATCTTTAGTACAATATTATTTTGTGCATATTATTATGTTTGGTATTGACATTGAAATATATTAATAATATTAAAAACATAATTCCACACGCTTTCTCCTGGATATTTTCACGTATTTCTTTACTTTGATTGGGTGGGGGGGTAATTCTTATGAGTTATTATTTAAAATTTGGTAGATATTTGTTTTAATGAGAAAATAGTGGATTATAACTTAATAATACGCCATAATAACAAAACTTTCCTCTCTTGTCATTACTAAAGTTTATTTTTAATACATAATATTATTGTTTTAATCTATTTCCTTATTTTTATTCAATTTTAAATATTTATAGATAATTTATTGTAATAAAAATTGGCATAAAATATTGAAGTTTGTATACTTTAATTTTTGTTGACAGCTTTGATTTTAAAAATATATTTCAATATAAAATCACCTTACATGGATTTCTACTCTCAAGCGTGGTGCTGGATCTTCTTAATACATTAATTTGAATAGAATTTGCTATTCTTGTACGATACAAAAAGACTTACAAAAGACAAAAAATTGAAAGCTGTCAGCTTTTCTTTTTTTAAACCCGTATTATTCATTGTTTATTGGAAGTTGTTTTTGAACAACGGCTTATACTTTGGAACTCTTTTTATAAAATAAATCTATAAAATAAAAAACGTGTTTCTTAGAAATGTGAAGCCATCTAGAAATAATTAATGCTTTAAGAGAATGATCAATATTTTTGTGAATGTTTGCCTCGCATTTTAATACAAAAAATTATTTCAAACGACAATATTATACATACAAACTAATTCGCATCAATTTAGTTTTTAGTAAAATGTCTATGACGATGGTACAGAATAATGCAAATGGGCAAACAAACAAAAAATGAAAAAAGTAATGAGATTACTATATTTAGGATTGAAAAGCTCATTATGAACATTTAATGATCCGAAAAGCTGATTTTAATTGCATTCAAATTATATTTATAATAAAAATTGCCTCTTTTTTATCGTTGCATAAGTTGAGAAAAAAGTAATTAAAAAAAAGCTATTTTCATCTTCAAAGTTCTTATCGAATTCGAGTAAAAATATACTTTCCATATTCTAAATTAAATTATTTTTGCATATTAGTTTTAGTTGGGTTTGAACTGACAAAAATATCTTGTTTTAGAAAAAGATTAATCCCTTTAAAAAATGGATTTTTTTTTTACAATTTCGGTGTTTTTTAAAATCCTATTTTTTTATTCTATACTTTTCTATCTGCATTCGTATTGTAAGTGAAACAGATTATGAAACAACTGTTCGTCTATTGTTAAGTACACAAAATACATATTATAATTTGAATCATATTTATTATTTTTCATTTCGTATTTTATGCATTTCAATTCATATTAGGAGAGCACCCTATTTAGGACTAGATCTTGTCCAAACCTTAAAAGTTCTAATTTGTAAAAAAAAAATTCAGTTAAATAAAAGGTTTCAAAAACTAAATATATTATTAACATATTCCATTCGAGATTCAAATTAAGGAAGATTTTTTATCGAAATAACTTTTTTAAAAAACCCGTAGGAATAAAGATAAAAGGTACCATTGAAAAACCACTGTAGAACTGAAAGTATACGTTTCCAACGTCCCTCGACATTATAAATGTCGATGAGATGTAGTTGTCAAAATTATTACGGGGGTCTCAATATGTAATCTTGTACTTTATTCCATAAACGATGTGAAATATTATTTTGTCTAAAAAATTTCATTTCAACGAACTATTTATTCTGTACAAATGACGCCAAATATAGTTAATCTAAAAAACGTCATTGCAACAAATACTGTCCAACACACCCAAATATCGATGTTTAGTACCATTTTTAGGTATTTTGTGATATTTATAAACTCACAAAAAGGTGTATCTAAAAGAGTTGTCGTCGAAAGCTATTTTCCCAATTAATCAGGCTCTACCCCTATATCTCGTAAATTATTCAATTATTCAACATCTACTCACAGCTGAATCGAGTCTCGCAACACCAATTGCCAGATGCCAGCTTCTGCATTTTACAACCGACACATTTACTTCCGGTTACATTAACAACGGAGTAGCAGTTCCAAACTAATATTTTTTTAAAAAGGTTTTTCATACTTTTTGACCTTTTAGAAATAAATAGTTGCTTTAACTGCTTTTAAATTTATTAGACATTACATTTTAAGTTTTTCTGCACCCTTTTAGATTTTCTGTAGATCGATTGTAATAGGCATGTTTCAGGTCTTGAGTGGCAACAGAAATGCTGAATGAAAATAAATTCTTTTTCGAGACTTGATTGGTAAATCAATGTCACGTGGGAACAGAGAACCGATCGCGGATGAACAGGAATGAAAGCTCGAAAGAAATAACGTCACCTGAAACAAGCCAATTGTGATTCAAAGAATATTCCATAGTATCATTTATTTTCAAAAAAATAATATTATAAAATAGAATGCAACGGTTATTATGTTTTTCTGCGGGCATAAGATATTTCGAAATGATATACAACAGCCATTAAGTTATTTAACTTCTAGTAGCATTTATAACATGTAATCTTTTTCAATGTAACTCGTTCTTCCCTTAAAAGAGTATGCATTTATTGCAGGTCGCATTTCAATGAAACGTTTTATCTTACAAGGATGTTGATAGCATGCATTTCAAAGTAAAACACACCGCAGCTGTAGATACGTGATGAGATAAGCGTAAGAAGTGTGTCACTTGGAAGAGTTGTATTAATACGAGGTGTAATAACCTATATAAAAAAAGCAAATCCACCATAGTATAAGTTTATAATGGTAATCAATCATATGTTTTTCTAGGAAAATATTTTACTGACCATATAGGCTGTTGATTTATTTACTTACTCTTCACGCCTCGCTGGTGCACAAGGCATCCAGCCTAACCTCCAGGCTGTTGATTTAGTTACTTTCAAATTTAAACCTTTTTTAAATTAGAATTTTAATAATTTTATAGATACAACTTTAGTTGTAGTAAAATGGTGCATGCTTTATTAATGGGTTAATTTTTCCTAATTAGCATTTAATAAAACAAAGTTATGCATGCCACGCCTGCGTACTTTTTTCAATATTAAATTTTAGTAAAAAGTAGCAAACAAAGGCTCATGTAAAAGTATTATAAGTTTTTAAAGTAGTAAAATAAAATGTACATGGTGTAAATGTATATGGAACTTACAATAAAATGTTTTTTAAAAACTTAACCATAGAAAGTTGATAGTCGATTTACAAGTGAATATATAGCTTAAAACTATTTAATTCCAATAACAAAGTAATTAAAATAATTGGAGTCTGTCCCCATTATATAATAAAATAATAAAAATAAATAATTTACGTTAATAAGTTATTTGAGTCAGGCACAAAACAATTTTTTAAACCAAATTACCCAACAATAAATTTAATTCAATGATTAAATGTTTTTTTTATGCAAACGTAAGCGTCAAATATCGGCATTCGACAAAAATAATTCTTCGACACAATGTTACTAAATAAAGACATTTTAACGATCGAAAGGAGTCATGTTCTTCTATGTAGTAATACAATATAATTTAGGATTTCTCGACAATCGAGTTCCTATTTCTTTTGGTATTTTTTCGCGTTCTTTTGTATTAAAAGATTTCTCTTTATTGACTGTTTGATGGCTGTTTTCGCAGATTCTTTGGACATATAAACCGATTGCGTTTCTTTAGATTAAATGAATTTATCTCTATACCGTCCTCTAACTTGGTTCGTGTACTTTAAAAATTAAATCGAGTTAACCAGAAATTATGCGATATAATGGATGGTCTATATTTGAACTTTTAATTTGGGGTCCCATATTTCTTTTATTTCATACAAATTATATGCTCTAAGTCCCTTAGTTTTGAGTAGTGTACTTTTATTTGACTTTCCAAAATATTTTTGATTACTTACACAAATTATATATTATATTTTTTAATGAGTCATTTGATTGTACATTTTAATTTTTTGTTCAACATTTTCTTTATAAATTTACATTAAAATTTTGTTGAGTTATTTATAATGATATAGTGTGTGTGCATTTAAAACTTTGCCATTAGTAACATAGGCCAACGTTAGTTTTAAATGTTCTAGCTACTTCTGATGATCAACTCTTACTTTTAGTGTATCAAAATCAAAAACAACAATGTCAAAGACAATTTACCACTTATTTATAACTCAATATTTAATAATATACATAACATGCATGTCTTGAGGAAATACTAGAAATAAGAAGGGCAAAGCGATACGAATTTGTCATAAGTTCCTTAATAACTATGTAAATTGTCCCATCTGTTTATCTTGGAAACACATTTATGTCAACATTCCATTTTATTAGTTTCTTTACTTCACAACCTTTGGATGTCTATCTAAACTTGACCTGGTTTTGATGGGTCGCGATCAATTATTTCCATTAAATTTCGTAGTTCAAGGAATCAATGGCCTATTTGACCGATCAAAATTGTCGTTGATTTGCCAAAGTTGTACCGGCTCATGAATGTTTTTTTAGTGCGTAAAATCGTTTTCAAAAGAATTTAAAGAAGGGTGATGATAAAAATTATTATTACTACCTCATGTTTTTCTTATTTACTTTGTCAGCAGTTTTTTAAAGCTTGTTTGAAAACAAGGATTTTACCTAGAAATACAGAAAACCTGGGAATCAGATGAAACAGAATAGTAGTACTTACTGCCACCAGCAACATTGGGATCATACATGAAATAAGACTCGTCATCAATGACGAGTTTCAGTCCTAATCAAGATGGAATCAATTTCCGATAAATGTATAAACAGTTCTTCTTTATTCCTTGATTTTTTATCTTTTATGTATTTCGGAACCGCTTTATTTACTTAAAAGCTTTTAAATTCAAGTCATCTTTAATGATTTTGTGCACAATTGATTTAGATAACTTCAATTTCCAGAAGATTTGGCGCACTGAAATATCAGGTTTCTTTTCCACAACTTTCATAACCTTCGTTACAAAAGTTGGGTTCTTTTCCAGATTTCTTTTTCTAAACTTCAACAAATTTTGATGTTTCTTTGTTCATCGTACTGCATTAAAAGACGATATATAGTTGTTTTTTGAAATTGTGTGCTTTTTAAAATGTTTAAAGACTATATTATTGCATATTCAGGCATCTGAATTATAGAACTGTGCAATTTATTTTCAAATAGCGTTTGATAAATGAGCTGACATGCTGAACGTTGCGTCAGCAACAATCAAAATAGTATTTTATTTTAAAGTGTGCATTATCTACTTTCTGCTGGTGGTATAAAAATTTACATAGTACAAATTTCTCGCATTAGCTTTGCCAATCGAATTGTCCCATTCCTATCGCTGACGCGCTTTACTTCAACATAGCGATTAAGAGGGTTTAATTGGGTTTGTGTGTTTTCGATTAGCTATATGTCATCTCACTTAAATGCGAATACATTATAGATCCAGTTATTCGAACTTCAACTATCCGAATTCTATAATGGTGTTATTCTACTGCTCTATTCTTTCATCAATCTAACGCTTAACATACAGATTGTACTTTTCCTTTCATTAAAATTTTAAAATATAGTTTTGTAATCCTATTTTTAACATACATACAATAATTAATTAAAATATACCGATTTTCGGAAAAAATCTTATTATCTAGAATTTTTCTATTTTTTCGAATGGGAACTGATTGCAATTGATTCGTATAATTGGAGTTATACTGTGTAGTCAGTCTTGAATTTTTTTTTATGCCTTTGCTTGATCACTATATGTGATAGATTTCACGATAAAAAATGTGTCGACATTTATTAAGTTTTCAATGCATACTGTAAAATTAATATTTTCTATTATTTTTCATTAAATACAAGAGTCTAATTATATGCAAAATTACCCTTTCTTTAGTGTAAGTCACGTGTGTACAAAGTGATTATCACTATACAACGTTTAACATTAAATGAAAAACACACATTAGCGGAATAGCTGATCTATACTTATTGCAACTAAATAATGTAACGCGATTGTTTAATTTGGTTTATTTTCAAATTTAAAAAGCTTTTTTAATTACATACAGTTACGTGGAACTAGCAAAGATTATTGCTATTACAAACACCCAAATCTATATTTCCACATATCTTCCAATAACAAAATCATCAAACACAACCTAATAAGTACTTTCCAAGAATCCAACGGTAAATCTAAACCCAAACAGAATCTATCCCAAGCATTTCCAATCAAGTTCTATTGCAGAAAATAGCTATGTTATTGCCCAAAATATTTTTATTAAAATTTTTGTCCTTCTAAGAAAAGAGCTCTACATCTAAGTGCGTCCGTCAGCATGTGCATAGATCGATATTTCCCGGTTTGCTCCTTTTTTGTTGCTTTTTCTGCCCGGCGGGAGAGTTTCACTAAAGAAATGCAGAAAGGTCAAATATACTCTGTTCCATTTGTGAGCTGCCCCTAAGGGTGAAGTTAGTTTGAGGCTGTTCGCGCATTCTAAAAAAGTTATAAAAGATATTTGACCGATAATATTTAACTTTAATTTCTTATTTTAAATTTGACTAATAGGATAAAGTTGGTATAAAATAATTAGGAATTAGAAAAAAAGTTTAGTTTAAAGTTAGTTCTTTAGTTTAAAAGTTACAAACATTATCTTTGAATTGTTGATTTTAAGTTTTAGCTATGAAAGTGGGTGACGGACAGACAGACGGACTGAACGATCATAATACCTTCCACTTTTTACGTTATAAACGTAGTGTGGAAGCTAAAACTTATTTCTGTTTTTATTTCTCATAAAAAAATTCTACGACTGTGGCACTTGCAACTAGATTTTTATTGGCATACGTTCCAGTAACCTCAATTGTAGTGGAGACAATAAAGTTTTTGGTGTGTTAGGGTAATTGCACGTTTTCTGGTAAAGGACTACGACTACGTATGATAAATGGTGTAATATATAAAATGACGACAGTTGTAAAAAAACAACGCATATTGAGAACTATTAAGCCAACTTCTAAGGTATTTCGAATCAAAAAAGTTAGAGCCACTATTTATAATAAGAAAATTTATTTATAGATCACAGAATATAGTAACTTCAACTGAATGTGACTGAAATTAGCAGAAGAAAATGTGCTACTGTGTTTCATTTATAGTCTTAAAAGATATTTTCGCACATATTTAATTTAATTTTTTTCACGAACTGAGTATGGAAAATATATTAAGATCGTGCAATGCGTATCGTAAAAACAAATAAGAGAAATAATGTTAGAGAATTAAGTTAATATTAGGAGAATTAAGTTATAACAAAATAAACAAAGAATGGGAGAGTATCTTTTATAGGAGTTTCAAAAATATATGCCAAGTTGAGAACATTTAAATAAAATATATTTAATGTTTTTTGTTAATAAAATGTTAATGCTAAAAAAAATAGCATCATTTGGATTTTTTTAATATTTATAATGAATGGGGATTTCTATTTGGGATTTACTTTAAAAGGGGCCTGTAGGCAGTTGATTTTGACGGGGCCCCCTTCGCTCTCCTCCCCCCTACCCTTTGCTCTTTTTTTTCGGCATGAAGAAATGCTATGCATTTTTTTCAGTGCACATCATCAGAACTCACACAAATAAAATCAATAACATCCAAATTTTAAATTCTGAAGCAGTAATTTGTTTTACATCACTTTTTGTATTATTTAATGATCGTAAAATAGGAATTGATTTATAAATACCAATAAATCTAAACGACGGACAGAAATACGCAATTGACCAAAAATTTAAACAATTACTTACCGAACACTTAATGTCCATAGCAATATTAAAAATAGTGCATATTAAAGCGAAAATTATATTTTTACGAAAGCTCAATTATATTAAGTTTTGACATTAAATGAATTTAAATTTTTATTAATATCTTAACTTTAAACAGGCCTTTAGCCTTTAATGAATGACACAAATACTCGATTCAGACAGGAAAAAAATTATCAACGAATCCTCACAGAGTCAAATACTAAACTGCCTAACACCAAGGCTAAGGAATGAATTGAACTTACAACCTTTAGTGACACACCAGCAATAAATTTAGTGTATTTTATCTATTTTTTGTGATTTTTGTCCATTGGCCTTAGCCCTGGTCTTTTGCTACAAGTGAGGACAGGGGATGAGGAAGGATCAAGAGATAGATAAACGACTGAGTAAGGGGACAGACCCAGACAACCAGACCCCCAAAACAGGAAATGAAGGAAATAAAATCTTTCTTCTCAGTCTTAATCGCTCTAAAAAAATTCTTGTCTGCCCACAGGACAAAAAACATGTCCAGTTATTATTTCGAGCCAAGTGTGTGTGAAAAGTGACAACCGGATATTTTTCAATAAAATATATTGCATTAAAAATTTAATTTTTACTATTTTTGGTGTACTAATAATTGGTGAATACCCTATTTCATAAATTAAAAATGGTATATTTCGGAAAAACTAATTTAGAATATTTCAGTTTTATTTTATTTTATTCGAATTTAAAAAAAATAAGTGAGATTTGCCTAATAATAAATGTTTAATTGCTTTTAAAAAAATTAAAAGGTGTGGGGGCATTAATCAATCCCTGAAGGGCCCCTTTTGCGAAATTTATTTCTAAGATGGAATAATTTTGCAGTTTGAATTATTGAAGAAAAAAATTTCGTAATATTAAAACCAAAAATTGTTAAAAAGTCATGAAGTATTGCAGTAAAAATTACAGTAAACACTGACATTTCCAATTTCCGCATTTTCCCCCTAATTAAATAAATTTTGAGGTTACAAAATATCGTGGACCTTAGGCCCCGTTGGTAAATATACCCTAAAGTGACATAGCCCCTCTCCCTTATTAGATATTTTAAAGAATTTTGCATTTAAAGCTGTCTTTAAAATTAAAAAAATATATTAAAAGCATGAACATTGCAATAATTCTAACGAATTTTACAAAATTAATCCATTTTTTTAACATTGGAACAGAATTTTTGGTCTCTTTCTAGTAGGAGCCCTAATCCTGGACATTTCTGGCCCAATGTTAATTTCGAACTATTAAATATTTTAGTAATTTGCAAATAAAAAAAAATATTTTTCTTTAAAAATTTTTGTGATTAAATTTTTAAGAAAAAATAGGCCCTTTAACTTTTTACAGGCCCTATGCAATGCATAGTTTTGCCTACTGTCTCTGTCCACCCGGACATTGATGACCATCCGGAAGTACAGACATACAAGAGAAAAGATTGGTACACGTTGTCATACACCTTTCAAATGAAAAATAGATTCGTTAAAATAGGAAATTAGAACGGAATTTGAAAGAGGTTTAAAGATAGATATTCGGAAATCTCTTCGATGTTGATAGCAAATTTCTTTTGTTAAATATTTCAAATTAAAAAAAAAAAAGAAAAGTCGGCAAAAAAGAATGTTTTTTTGTTGGTTTTTGAGAGTTTTAAAAATACCTAGTTTTAACTGAATTCTAAAGCAGTTATAATTTTTGCTCCAAAACGTTCTTAGAAATATATATATATATATATATATATTAAAATCCGAATGAGCTTTTTTATTCGACGAGCATAAACGTTAGTAAAACTTAACCAAAACAATTACTTCCTACTAGAACCTCGTTTTCATTCAAAATTACAAAATGTCTTCTAGTGAATCCAAAACTTAGCAAAAGAACCCATCAAAAATTCAAAAATATCTTACTGTGGCCAGTTTAGATAAAAGTAACCAAATAAGGTGCTATTTATCAATAGCTTTTGTGTTGATTACAACCCTATAAGAGAGGGGTGTGAAGGCTTCAAAAATAGCTCCTACATCTTTCGCGGAAGACAGTGGTAATTGTATCCGACCATTTTTATTGCCTCAGATAACGAAAACTTCTCTTGGGTCATTACCACGTGTTGTGGGGTGGGTTGTTAGTCTAGGGAACAGATATATGTTTCTTTTACCCCCTTTAAGGCTTGTGTGTTGACGTGTTTTTTTGTTTTTTTTTGTTTTTTAACTCGAGCGATGAAAATTCCTTACTTCCAAAAAAAATCTTTCTGGGAGTAAAAACGTAAATTCTAAGGGGGCCATTTGTTAAGTGGAAGCTGCGGGGCCCCTAAAATGTACGGGGCCTGTAGGCAACTGCCTAACTTGCCTAATTGGTAATCCGGCCCTGATTCAGAGGGATACAGACGTATAAACCTGTCAGCTGATAATGCCATGTTTTCCATGAAAACACGTGATTTACAAAAATTAATATTTTTTTAAAAAAAATGTAACTAATTTTTAAATTTTAAAGTATGAATGAGTCGTTGATTATCCTTGCTATGAAAATGAAGTAATATAAAAAAATTAAGAGATAAAATTTTGAGTAAACAATAACAAGTATACAACAACAATAATAAGTTTTAAACTCGTGCAGTGAAAATAAGTTTACACTTCAGCCAATTTGCTATAATGACAAAACATGAATACGAATTTGACTTTACAAGAGATAACATATTAATACCAATAAAAACTTAGGTAACAATTCTTTTCTCTAACCTATAGTAATTAATTAGTTTTTTTATTTCTCTTAAAAATAAAATTATGATCAATTTGGATTTTAAAAAAGAAAAATATTATTTACTTTCAAAAAACTTTAGCCGAAGTCAATACGGGGTAGATTCTGTGAAAAAAACACATATTTCCTTTTCTATCTGTAATTAAAAACAAACAGGCCCATCTTACAAAATATTTTATAGGTCTTCTCAACCAGATACAAATCTTTGAAAAAAATTACAACGCCTGAACCAACACCTCCTAAACTACAAAACCTTCATCGTTACCCCGGCACTCGAAAGATCATTTAAGTCTGCTTATAACAAGACGTGGTTCTTTATCGATGTTAGGATATTAAGGTTATAAGGATCCATTTAGTGTATAAATGGTGATACTGGGTGTCGTGCCGAGATAATTAATCGGGTGAATCTGACGCATGGTGGTGGGTAAAGTTGTAACTGGTAGTACGTGACTGAATTTGAGTAACTTGGGTTAGAAAATAAACTAAAAAATATGAAAGAAATATCTATAGTGTATGTTGAGAGATGGTAAATGAAATTCTTTTTTTGGGGGGGGGGGGTATATTTTCGCAAGTAAGTACGGTCGTTTGAAGATTATTTAGTTGTTTTAAACCAACACGTCGAAATATTTTTAAACTTCTTGAAAATATTAACTTTACGTATATGATCAAATTGTAAAATATGCCCTACAATAGTGTAATCAATTCTCGAGGCTGATACGTAATTGTGATATATAAATGGTAGCCTTAATTGCGCAGTTTAATAATATTATTAAGAAATTATTTTTTATGAACCAAGGACAAATAACATTATTGCAAAATGATAAAATGGAAAAATGACTTTTACCCATGGTAATGTTCATTTTTAATGATTATAAAATATTGGAAACATTTTAATGGATTTAATAACAACAGTTTTATAGTTGTTCTGCCACTATTATATTTCATTCTCATATTCTCCTAAGTATTCCCTTTCTTATATATATTTATTCGTATTTCCTTTATTTTTTAGACATCTATTTTTTATTTATAGGTATAATGAATTGAAACTTAATTAAAAATATAAATATTCAGAATGTCTATGATGACAAATACCTTTGCTGCAACAAGCATAAAACAAACATTCCACTTTTAATTTCCAAATTAGCGGTAGATTTAATCGGGATGATTTTTTAAATTTTATCATTCTCATACCAGAACCATGTCACCGTCGTTTTAATTTGGTAAGAATTTAAGCCTCAATAGGTTTTTTTTCATATCATGGCGTCGTGGGTTGCGGCGGTCCATTCTATGGATACCTAAATAATGGCGCCGTGTATATGGGGCTGGTGCAAGTTAAATCTGTCAAAGTCCTGTCGCTGCGTATGACATCACTATATGGTTGCGTTTTGGGCCAACGCAGGTTTTGGCCTCATCACTTGACGGTGGTTCTAAATTACGAGGCCCGCTTTAATGGACACCGTGTAGCTATAGTGCGACGCTTGCTCAACCAAAATAAAAAAAATTCTATATTAAAAAAACAATTCAGTTAGGTAGGTAGGTTGGCACATGTATTTTCCGGTTTGTTTGCTTTTTTAGAGACCCGCTTATAAACCTTCGTTAAGTATAAGACAGATACAGACAGAATTTTTACTGACACATAGAGAGAAACTACACCCGAAGGGCGGGAATCGAACCCGCACCCGTTACAGTACACAGACAGTTAGAGTAATGGGTTGTGATCAAATCCACTAGGCCACCCGCGCCCCAACGATTCAGTTAGAACTTTATCAAACGGATATAAAATTTATTTTGTTTTGATACCTTACACGTGCCAATATACAAGATTCCTCCATCCTCCGATGCGTGTCAAGGTTGAAAAAGGCTCTAAAAATCTCCATCCTCCCAATTGCTCTTCCTTATCTTTTATCGGTATGCGAGGAGAGTGTTACAGGATCGATGATGTCACGGTTACGTCACTGTCGCTCTGTTTCGCTATTGGCGGCGCACGTGGGTAGAGGACGAGCCCCTTTTCGTAGGACTTTTTTTTGCTGACGATGACGTAGAGGTAGAGTTTAAGAGTTTTTTTAGGAGAACGTGTGTTCTTGAGTTTTTGTTTTAGTTATTTTCTTTCTAACGGAAAGTGGAGTTATTTTTAAAAAATCTTTATCTAAAGGGAAAGGTCTAAATGTGGTGTTTTCGTGTTGAATTAGAGGTTACGTGAATCAAAGTGTCCGGTGCCCTTGTTGTTACGAAGTTAAAAGTTTCTTGACACATCTGATATATATATAAACCAAATGAGCTTCAATAAGAATGTTAACTATTTTTACTTTAGTTAGGTTAAGTAGAGTATTGTGGTACTGGCAACTTAACGCAGGTCTTGAGTTTAAGAGTTTTTTTTTAAAGAGACGTGTTATTGTTGAGTTTTTGTTGTAGTTATTTTCCTTTTTTTGGAAACTGGAGTTAATAAAAAAAATTCACCAGAGGGAAGTGTCTAAATGTAGTGTTTTCGTGCTAAAGCAGAGGTTTCGTAAATCAAAGTGCCCGGTGCCCGTGTTGGGACGAAGTTTAAAATTTCTCTACATATCTGAAATATGTAAAACAAATAAGATTGACAAAGATAGTTAACTATTTTTTCTTTAGCAAATAATTGCGGTTCTGGAAACTTAACAGAAGATTAACTCAGTTTTGAAAATGCCTTGCACAAAACAAACTTATTTGACAAACAAGCACAAAATTGAAGTAATTAATAAATTTAAAACTAATTTATAACTATATAACTCTTTGGAACTTAATTGGCATAATTTTAAATACCTTGAAATAATGATTTTAAAATGAAATTTTCATTTAAAAATTTGAGTTTTTGGCTAAAAAATAGTGGAAATAACTTACTTAAAAATTGCAAAAGAACATCTTTAAACAGGCAAGTATGTGTCGGCGTATTTTAAAGAGTTTGTAAGACAGAACATACTGTTACTTTAAAAAAAAATATTCTTAGTCCATGAAGATATCTTTTTTTTTTTTGGTTTGTTGATAGAATTTTTTTTACGTTAAATTTCATCAAGGGAGAAACTATGGATATTCATTATGTTAATTGAAGTTACTTTCGAGGCGTTAATAATTTAATTCTAATAAATATACATAAATACCATTTTCTGAAAGTTCCATTAGCATAACAAAAAAAAAACCCCTTAAAGTGCTTAAACTTTTTTTAGAGGACGGTTAGGTTATGATCGCAAGCATTTCGCAAAGAAAAATGTTTTTTGTTACTTATTTGTATAATAATAAAAATTTTACTTGTTTTAAATTTTATATTTTACAAATATATATATAAACGATATTATTTAAGTCCATTATATCCGAAACACAGTTTAAGATTTAAAGAATAAATATTTACTCGAAACCATATGGAATTACAATGATAGTCCATTTTTAGTACTTAATATATTGCTAGTTTAATTTTACAGTTATGAATAAAATGTTTTTAAGGCTATTTCATATCATATATACTGCATTTTAAATCTTCCTTTGATAGCATTTATCAACTCAGTTTTAAACCTAACAAAAATATGTATTCGAAAAGAAGAAGGAAAATACTCAAATCTTTTAACAAAAAATATATTCCATAATACCTTTACCAATATAAGTTGGATGTACCATCAAACATACTTTACGATATATTTGTCTACCAATTTTTGAAATGCTCTTCCTCCATTAAACTAGATGTGGAAAAGCTTTAAAGGATATTCAGTGCTTATATATACTTAAGAATTTATTGGGTCATACCCTATCTCTAGGATTTCTAAAGATTGATCTCATCATTCGGATCCTATAAAATAGTAAAGGCTTTCATGAGTAGTTATGCGTACTCTTTTCTAACTTAAATATTTAAAGAATTTAAGGCTGAAGTTGTTGTATGTTGCTTTTTAGGTTATTAATGTTGTTTGTGAAGAAAAAATCGTACTGATGTGTTTAAACTGATTTTTGTGGTTTTCAGTTTCTTAATTATGTATATTTCTTATATATTCTTAATTTCTTCAAAGTTTATATTAATGTCATTCTAAACACTATAACGTGGATTGAAGTTACAATCTGAAAACCTTCTAACAAATCCGGTGTTTAGCACCTAAGCCCAGAAATTTCTTTATAAATTTTTGATATTAGCTTAAACATAAAGTTTGTAATCTGATATGAGGAAGGTGTTATTTTAGTATCGCTTATCTTCACAAATGCCCCACATGAGTGTGGACTATTTAAAATTGTAGCTAATCATCCGGCTAAATTTTATTAGAATTTTCATTAAGCCGGACTGGAAGTATGTTTAATATAAAAACACCTATAAACATAATATGATGTTACTCTAAGATACGTTTGGTGTAATGTTATCACCAACCTCGTCATGTCACAAATGCGCTCACTGAACAAGCCTTACCTTTCGCCGTCTTCAACGGTCCTGGCTACTGTCAGTCGCCAGCCAGCGTGGTCTTTAGTAAAAACAACATAATAGTGTAAATATTTCTACGTCTTTTTTAATGGTATGCTTTCTTTTCTGGGCAGCCATGCGGGTTCATGGAGGAAGCTGTGCAGTACGCTGTCATCGAGGACGTGTACGTCTTCGTCACGTGCGAAGCTACCCAGAAGTACTGCGTCTGTGTGGATCTGCCGGAGGGATCTCTCTTGCTGCAAGTAAGTAATGGAATTCTCTTTCTCCTTTTTTCCCCAACGGGGCTGCTTTTTGGCGGTCAAGCCTTTGTAGACTCGGCATTTTCTCCAGAACTGAGAGCCACTTTTTGTGGCACCATCTTGTCGGCTCTCGTTACCAATTTTGACACTCAGATTGCAATGAATCTGATCTCTCTGTGGATTATTAAATTTTGTCGAGATTGAATTTTGCCAAGATAACCCAAAGCCATATGGGTACTCAAGGGATCTTTTACATGTCACATGATCATATGACATGCGTGCGTGCCCATCCAGAAAATCTGACGACTCAGCCGGGGATCGAACTCGCAATCTTGGGTTTTTATGAGGCGGACACGTAATACCTCTCAGCCACTGAGCCGACGAATTCTCTTTCTTTTCGTAATTTATCAGCCGCCGTATTTAAGGCACACTGCTTTAAGTTTCCTAATATAAGGATGTTATTTTGCCGCTGTACAGGGGATTGGTGGACAAAAATAAAACAGTATTTTTCTAGTTAGGCCATGGTACTATATCCAATGTGGGATTTATATCCAATATAAGGAGGCATTTTTTCTTAACCTTTCTTATCAAAACATATTTTTCTTTACTCCTTTTTGAAACAATAAAAAATTGGCTAAACAGCCAATAAATTTACGTTTGACCTAATAAAACAGTCATGGCATTTATGAATCTGTATGAGATATGAAGCCATAATCAGACTGGAACATTGCTATCTATTGGTGAGATATTTCCACTTATCCAAGAGGGATTTTTTTCGAATATCATTTTATTCTGACCAGTAGTTCTCATTTTACTAAAACATTAAATGTGATTTTAAAAAAAAAACAGTCTGCATCTAAGTATTTAAATCGAGTTGAACGTTTCTATGTTAAAAACATTGGATGTTTTGCCATCGGGTTCTTTATTTTTATACTTAAAAGCAACACTCCAACAGTCATAAACAATAGATTCGTCAAAATCTTTGTCTGTCGATCCCCTTCCGCAGTCGTGTGCGAGTATCCGCGACTGAGGATATAGTATTGTCTTCCTAGCTTCCGACGCTTCTGTAAATCCTACTTCCTGGTTGCTTTTTCGACAGCTGTCACAACTTATCGAGTGCGATTTCTATAGAGGTAAGAGGAAGATGTCGTCTAGTCAACAAATAATGCTAAAACCAGTTTGCAAAGTGAAGTTATTGACATCCCTGAAAATAGACCCACAAGTTCGCCAACTGGACTAATTGTTTGGCCCTACTGCTGTGGTACGAAAAGCTGTTCATTTGCTCATTTGCTGAAACAATGTGATAACTCTAAAGCACTAGTTCTCATGATACACATTTGAAGTTAAAATATTGTATTAATTGTTTTAAACGTACGAATACTTAGTCTTAAAATTACACTCTGCTAGTTAAAAATTTACATATTTTAATTTACCTTCTATTATTGATCTAAAAATCGTAATTCTCCAGCTATGTCGTAGTTGCAGAAAATTTATCGATGTGATCTAAGAAAATTAATAAATTACAATTTAAATCTTATCTATGAATTGAACATGTGAACCTTGCATTAATTGGATTTTGTTCTGCTGTTTGCAACTGCGCAAATTTTAGTTTTATTAATTACAGTATTTTAGTGTTAATTAAATTTAATTTTCTTAAATTATAAAACTGCACGTCTTAATTTGAAAATCATTAATAGTCCGTTTTGTTAGGGCCTACTACCTCGGCTGGGCTATTTCCACGCGGCTTCACTTCCATTGGCTCCAAACATCACCACCTTCCTCTTAACTCTTTGTAGATGTCACCCATTCCTTGAAACAGTTCTCTAAAATCCCCTTTTTCTTCTTTTGGGGATCAAAGCGGCGGAAAAAGGGCTGTGTCACAGGTCTCTGACCCTTTGTCGTCTATTGTTTCTGGAGGGAATTATTGTTTGATGGAAGTGTTTTCGTGTTGTTTTAAGTTCGATCGAAATGTTCTTTTGACCGCGATCCAAAGACAGCTCTTCTGGGTATTGCACTCAGTGCAAATGTTTTTTTAGAGTAATTGAACGGGGATGTAAGTTATCTTGTACGAATCTTCATTTTATGACTCTATAGGGCGAGTTGGTATTATAATGACTTGTGCAATTAAAAAAACTCGTTAAAGTAAAAATGCAAAAAAACTATCAAGTTTTATCTATAGTCTTTGTATTAGCAACCAATATCATTAATATAGCTTCCCCTATGGAGTTACATAAAAATATTTTAAAAAATGTTATTATATTGATTATTGCTATTTGGGGATATGGCTAAATTAGTTTAAAGTTAAAGACATGAAATGGAAGTAAAGGCAGCTTTTTCAAAATTTGGGCAAAAGTTGACTATTGTTTTGAACCAATTATTACGAAAATTGCAAAAACACCTCTTGTAAGGTAGCATTTGTTTTGGTATACTCTGTCTAAGTTTTATCAGAAGAAATGTAATCGAAAATTACTTTTAAAATATTATTCTCTCAATGAAAACTATATTTTAAACTATAAGAATATTAATGAAACCGTATTGTCACTGACTAAATGTTATTGGAATTTCTTTTCATTTAAAAGATACATTTGAATTGACTACAAATGAAATATCCCTAAGTATAAATAAATTTGTTTATTCCTTCATTTATAAGGTAATAAAACTTGATACCTATTGTATGCTAATACAGGCTTAAATACTAGTACTTTTCGGTCTATTTACTGCACTTTCTTAGAAAAAGTGTTTTCTTTCCATCTGCTCTTTTACCTCTCAAGGCAATTTCGATTCGCTCTTACAGTAAAAACATTCATTTCGAAGCATCCCTGGTCTTTTATTTTATACTGAAGTATAAAGCCATACCAAGTGTCCTCTTTCAACTTCTAAGAATTTTGCTTGTATTTACATAAGAATGTTTGGTTAAGCTGCCTCTTTGCAGTATACTTTCAAAACGAAAAGCATTCCGAGAAACTAGACTGTAACCAATGAGCAGTCGTAAAAAAATACTCCGAGTTACTCGTGTTTATTTCACTATTTTATTTTTTACTATGTTATTCTTATACTGATGTTATTTGCATTGGTTTGACAATAATTTAACTGATATTGCATGTTGCAAATAATATTTGTAATATAATGGTCACCATTAATTGTTTCTTTTAAAATAGTTAAATTTAATCTGAATGTAGAAAATAAGTATGCATATAAGAGGCTCATTTTTCTCCTTATCTCTTTCCGTCGCAATTCATAATATAAGCTTTTTATTGAATAACGTTACGCTACAGGTACACAGGGCTATTGCCTAAGGATCTCGTAATTTTGATTTGCTCTACATACATGTCATAAACAAAATTCAAACTCTTTATTTTAAAATGAAATTTGTTTTTACGTTCAACAAGATTTAAATCTCACCATTACGTACTTTTGAACAGCATATGATGAAAGAAAATAAGAAATACTTAATAATAATATTTATTTGTAGTTCATAAAGAAAAAAAACAAAATATCTGAATTCTAGTCAAAAGGAGACAACAATAAGCTTTAATACAAAACAGAATGAAACCACAAACCATTCATAAATGTTTATCATATTTTTGTATTTATATTGTTTTAATTATTTCGGTGAAATATGTACAGCTTTTGTTGCAAAAAATGGCAAACTTTTCTTTTTAATTTGTCAATGAATGCTCTTCACAAATAAGTGTTAAACATCGAAGAGTGAAGTTTTTTTAGTCACTTTGGGGTTCTAATCTTGTTTTGAAATTATGTCTGGCATTTGGTATTGTTATTTATTTTATTTTTAGTTTTACGTGTTTTATGGTACATATTTTTAGTTTTGAACCCTTTTCTATTTCCAAATTCATTATACCCAAAAACTGTCCAGTGACCGTTAAAACTTTGTCACACTAGCTTAGCTTATTCTAAGAAGAGGATGTACTTTGTAAAATAATGAAGAAGGATAAACTTTCTGAAATAGAAAAACGCATCTTTAACAACTATTCGCGTTGTAAGTTATTCGTCTGGATTTAAGTAAGTCTTGGTATACATCTCGAAGTACATGTATAATGTGTTTTGAAATTGCAACAGCTTTCAAAGCTCTATTAATTTTTTTTTGAAAACAAATCTTTAGTTTCTTCCCAAGTTTTATAATGCTATACATTTGTTTTTAACAATTTAAAACTTGTAAAACGTTGACGTTGATGTTGGTTCACTTGATTATTTTTGTCTATTTTTGATAAAAAAATATTTTACTAAAATTAATTGTATAATTTATCGTAATTTTCCCATTTATGTTAAACAATAGTGTAGTTACATTTCGTCTAGTAAGATATTCTTAAAATGATACTTATAATTCCTTAATTCCTATATAACTATTACGATAAATATTATATTGTAAAATAACTCGAAATGAAGAAATATGTTTTATAATTAATTATATAAACTTACTGTTTTAGTACTATAATTACAATTACTATCTTAAAATTATTATAGGCGACAAAAAAGCCCTTAAGCTGGAGCATTGTATCATTGATATCAACTACATCAATTTTTTATTCAGAAGGAAAGTATAAGAAGCATTTATCTAAGTGTGCGGGTTTAAATGAAATGTTTCTATTAAATTTTTGTCACAAATTAATATGCATGTTTACTGATAAATTGCAGAGATTGCTGGGAATCGGCACAAAATTGAATGTGTGCTGATAGTTTATATGATATTGTTATGTTTGATGCATATGCTTATGTTTGATATACGTTTGGAAAAAAACATTAAAGATAATAATTATTCAACATAAAATAGCGAATTTTCTTATTTGGAGAAATTGAAAAGCTTAGAATCAGGATTTTCCAATACTATTTTTGTGAAGTGTTAGTGCTTAATATCAGGATTTTTTTTAAGTTATATATTTTTTTTTTATTAAAAAAAGTTTATTTATTATCTTTAATCTAAAAGCCACTTGTTGACATCGAATACTTAATTTTCCACCTAATAGTGTCAAACCCCTAATTAAAAAAAATAGAATCTTGATCTTGGGTTGTTAACTGTCTTACATATTTTGAATATAAAATCTTTAACTCACAAGCGCAAAGCCTATATTATTTCGCTTCAAGTTACCTGGTGTTAAGTTACCTTAGGTAGTGGCCATCAAACTTTTCAAGACTTTTCCTTTTATATTTTAATCTTAATATCTGCAAAATATATAATCCATGTCATCTAAACTACGCTTTGCTCCGTCCGGGGGAATGAATAGATTATCATCAAAATACTAAAACTTTTATGTACCTTTCATTAATCTCCCAATACATTTGTCTAAGTGGCACTACAGAAATTTATCTAATGTATTATGTTGCATATATAATATAAATCTTGATATGCGAACTACACTTATTCTTGAAACTTTACTTAAATTTTAAATCCATGCATAAAAGTAGAAAGAAATAGATGAATGTGAAACGTATCAGTTGAGGGAGTTAAATACAAAATTTATCAATGAATATTTTAGCTAATTGGTATTACAAAAATAAAGTATCCGTTACTCAAATAAAAGACTTTTATTGATAGGAAACGACAGTAATTATGGTTAAGTTATATGTTCAAGGATCATTTTTCGAGCAGCAACCAAGACATTTTTAAAAAGTTTAATTAGAAATGTTTGAGACTCTTTACCTTTAGGAATTTGGTTAAGTAGGAAACCCCATATTAAGGGTTCTGACTTAAATTGAAACTTTTCTAAAATGCGTTAGGATAATTAGTTTTTTTAGATATCATAAGAAAACATTTAAAGCGTTTGGCTAGCTTCAAAAATTGTTGCTATAAAATGATCAAAATGTTTTTATAATTCTTTTTCTAACAAAACTAAAACTTCCTTTGCCAACTGTGAAACGTTAATAATTAAATAAATAATTCTAGAAAATCATTAAAAAGCATTTAAATCTTTTGACTAACTTCAAAAATTGTTGCTATGTTTTTATAACTCTTTTTCTAACAAAATTAAAACTGTCTTTTCCAACTGTGCAACGTTAATAATTAAATCAATAATTATAGAAAATGTGTACATCATTAATGGTTTTATCGTACTTTTAGCTTCCACACTACGTTTATAACGTAAAAAGTGGAAGGTTTTATAATCGTTCAGTCCGTCTGTCTGTCCGTCCGTTGTCTGTCTGTCTGTCACCCACTTTCACAGAAAGAACCACAAGTCCCACAGACAAGTGGGATACGTCATTTTAAAGCAAAAAATCAGATTAGGCTACATTCCAAATTTCATTAAAAAATTTAAATTAGAAGTTTATTTAAAATTTAAATAACTAAATTTTTTTTATCTACATTGAAATAACATGCAAATTCTATTTTTATTCATATTTTCACTGTTGTCATCCACAAGTCCCACAGACAAGTGGGATACGTCATTTTGAAGCAAAAAATCAGATTAGGCGACATGCCAAATTTCATTAAAAAATTTAAACTAGAAGCTTATTTAAAATTGAAATAACTAAAAATTTAATCTACATTGAAATAACATGCAAATTCCATTTTTATTCAATATTTTCACTGTTGCCATTTCGTTAAACGTACGAGAAACTTTTGTTAAAATAAACAAGTAGGTTTGTAACAGAATCTGTCACTTAACTCGCTTCCACATATTTGTGTTTAACAGGAAAAAACGCGCCAAACACAACATTAATTCTATATTTAACATTTACAAGCTAAATTTGGCTAGTTTCATTTATTTTATTTCGAAAATTCAATAATTATTACTTATCGTTTGCAAAAATTAATTTATATTTTAAAGAATAAATATGTCATATTCCTCGCTTTAAATAGAATGAAAACATTTCATATCAACATACAAGGATTCCGTAGTGAAATATATTTGACGTCATTTCAAACTGATCGATGTCGCAAAAATAAATTTATTTTAATTTATTGTCTAAAAGAATTAAAGTTTCTCGAGCGATTGTTGCGAATGGCAAATGTGATTTAATTCTAATAAAAACAGGGCCTTTAGATATTTGTAATTCAAAGTTTTAAACGCTAAAATTAACTATTTTCATTAATCTTCTTTCTCAGATTTAATAATTAGACTTTATCGTTTGCTAAATTTGTTTGAAGTTCGAAGAATAATGATGTAATCTTTTTTAATAAATATTTTTGTCGCCACAATTTCCCATTTACATTTCCTTCGAAAATTCACTTATTTATAGTTTGTTAAATTAATTTACAGTTCAAAAAATTTATAATTTGTACAATTGATGCTTTAAAAATACAAGCGAAACTTGTTTTATGCCAAGTTAGAATTCTCTATGCATCTTTCTACATACATATATATAGAACCATTAAAAGAACTCTATTGTGATAATACAACAATCCAAACCGAATTATAACACATAAATAAATATTTTTTCAAAAGTGTATTTTTATTTTAACAAAAGTTTCTCGTACGTTTAACGAAATGGCAACAGTGAAAATATTGAATAAAAATGGAATTTGCATGTTATTTCAATGTAGATTAAATTTTTAGTTATTTAAATTTTAAATAAGCTTCTAGTTTAAATTTTTAATGAAATTTGGCATGTAGCCTAATCTGATTTTTTGCTTCAAAATGACGTATCCCACTTGTCTGTGGGACTTGTGGATGACAACAGTGAAAATATGAATAAAAATAGAATTTGCATGTTATTTCAATGTAGATAAAAAAAATTTAGTTATTTAAATTTTAAATAAACTTCTAATTTAAATTTTTTAATGAAATTTGGAATGTAGCCTAATCTGATTTTTTGCTTTAAAATGACGTATCCCACTTGTCTGTGGGACTTGTGGTTCTTTCTGTGAAAGTGGGTGACAGACAGACAGACGGACTGAACGATTATAAAACCTTCCACTTTTTACGTTATAAACGTAGTGTGGAAGCTAAAATACACTTTTGAAAAAATATTTATTTATGTGATATAATTCGGTTTGGATTGTTGTATTATCACAATAGAGTTCTTTTAATGGTTCTATATATATGTATGTAGAAAGATGCATAGAGAATTCTAACTTAACATAAAAAAAATATGCTAAGTTTCGCTTTTATTTTTAAAGCATCAATTGTACAAATTATAAATTTTTTGAACTGTAAATTAATTTAACAAATTATAAATAAGTGAATTTTCGAAAGAAATGTAAATGGGAAATTTTGGCGACAAAAATATTTATTAAAAAAGATTACATCATTATTCTTCGAACTTCAAACAAATTTAGCAAACGATAAAGTCTAATTATTAAATCTGAGAAAGAAGATTAATGAAAATAGTTAATTTTGGCGTTTAAAAGTTTGAATTACAAATAGCTAAAGGCCCTGTTTTTATTAGAATTAAATCACATTTGCCATTCGCAACAATCGCTCGAGAAACTTTAATTCTTTTAGACAATAAATTAAAATAAATTTATTTTTGCAACATCGATCAGTTTGAAATGACGTCAAATATATTTCACTACGGAATCCTTGTATGTTGATATGAAATGTTTTCATTCTATTTAAAATCGAGGAATATGACATATTTATTCTTTAAAATATAAATTAATTTTTGCAAACGATAAGTAATAATTATTGAATTTTCGAAATAAAATAAATGAAACTAGCCAAATTTAGCTTGTAAATGTTAAATATAGAATTAATGTTGTGTTTGGCGCGTTTTTTCCTGTTAAACACAAATATGTGGAAGCGAGTTAAGTGACAGATTCTGTTACAAACCTACTTGTATTTTATTATATTAGATTTATATATTACAATTATAATATGAAATCTCTTTATTATTATGTTGCTCAATTTTTACTGAAGCATTATCATAAATCACTTTTAGTTCTAAAAATAAAAATGCAATACTGAAAAACAAAAGTTAACAGGCAATAAATTAGGAAGTTCTAAATGAAGATTTTTTTATTATAAGTATAATATGATGGCAAATTTGCTCTTTGTTAAGATTTTGATGATAGAAATTGGACAATCAAACACCGCCGCAAAAGGAAAAAATTTAAAACATTAAATTAATAAAAAAAAATATCGCATTATAAAACCATCTAGAATCTCATTTACATTCATTGAGCTAATCCACCCTTAAAAAGTATTGAAGTGAACTTGAGGATCCATTACAGAAAAACCAGAAAGTTTTGAGTGGAGACCGTTATTAAAGTAATCCTTTCGGTAATGTTCTCGATAGAAGTGTTTGCCTTTCATGACATTTCATTAAACTAGGAGTGCTAGGAGTTAACACTGAGGGTAAACGCAAAGGCCTGAATTAAATATATCAAGCATATAATAGTAAAATGAGACGGTTGGGTAGGTCTGACATGAAACGCCATATTGGCTAAAGATTATCCTTTTTTGGTCCTGCATTTGTTGTAAACTTCATCTTAATATAGAAAAATTACGAATATTTTTTTAAGGTATAATCAGTAAAATGCATTTTTTATCACAATACCAATACAATTATATAAAAATATTGATAAATAAAAAAATAAATAAGAATAGGGCATTTATTACTAGCTTTGTTCTATTATTCCATAAAATTATATTGTCATGATGTACTTTGAAATAAGAAGTCTTAATAGTATATAAAAAAGAAGAAAATAGTCTAATTTAAGGCATTTGGAGGAAATTGTATCGCCAAATGCTTTGAAATTATACGTGACGGATACACAGATTTTTATTTTATTTTTGCACTCTTTTACTTTATTGGGTAACTGCTCTTGTGGCAAATCTTAGCAAAATACGGCAAATCTTTACACCAAAGTGACTTGGGTAGTTAGCTATAGCCATGCTTTCCCCATATTTTAATTTCCGATACTCAGTCTATCCTTATCATAAGTCTTTATATAAACGCCGCTAGGTGAATTTAATCCTTCACTATTTGCCCCTGACACTCAAATTGATGGGTTTGACTGTGTCAATTCATTTGTGTACGCCATTCAGGTTCTAACGTCAATGATGATAATATAGATCAGATTTCACAAGATGGCTTCACTAAATAACGGAAGAAGAGAAGAAAATGTCATGTTCCAGTTTCGTTATTTTTATTTTGCGCCAAAAATTTAATTTTAAAATTATACATACTTTATTACATTAGAAAAATTATCATTTTTATATTTATTCTTTATTTACTAGAAATCAGTTAAGTCTCTCCTTAAATCGACTCATCATTATATCCTGGTCTTATATTAAGTCGTCTTTTGATGCAATAAACTCATTTTTTTATGATTGCGTGAAAAAATCCGACTTTTACACTATAATTTCAATATCAGACGCGTGCAAAAAGTTAGACTTTTTCAAACAGTGAAAAAAGTTCTTTTTTATAATATCGTGCAAAAATATTTATTTATGCAACAAGTGTGAAAAGTAATACTTTTTAAAACTAGTGGATTTTATTTCACAAGCGAGGTACGAGCGAGTGAAACAATGACATTTGTTTTAAAAGTTTACTTTTCACACGTGTTTCATACACTATTTTTTTATTTACGTGAAAAAAATATAATTTCATTGGTTCAAAAAGAATTTACGTGCTAATTTTTGTACGTAAAGAAGATCGGCATCGATAAATCTCTGGAACTACAAAAGGCAAACTTATTTTTTAGTTTAAAGTCAAACATTTGAAAATGGATACTGATTCAAAAATAAATAAATAATTAACATTCACGCGCATAATATTTATAATGAAAGCAGATCAATAAATTTCTGGATTTTATGAATATTATGAAATGAAATGTTGGCATCTTATGAAAAGAGTGAAAAAAAGTACTTTTTTTCACTGCTTTTGGGTGAAAAAAAGTAATTTTTTATCACTGTTTCTAAAAAGTATAACTTTTCGCACGCGTCTGATATTAAAATTATAGTGTAAAAAGAGGATTTTTTCACGCAATTATAAAATAGTTATTTATGCAACTAGTGTGAAAAGTAAGGCTTTTTTTAAACGAGTTGAATAAATTATTATAAAAAAGTACTTTTTTATAATATCGTGCAAAAAAAACTAACTTTTTCAAATCAATAATCGTGGCAAAAGTGATGCTTTTAACGAAATCGTGTTTCAAAGTTACTTTTACGCACTACTGCGACAAAGTAAATATGAGCATCTGCTTGGTGTAAAATTCCTTATTTGAGCGTGATATTTTATTAGGCGGCTTTGTGATTGGTGTAGAATTCTTTATTTAAACGTGATTATTTATTTGGCGTCTTATTTCCAATTCCAATCTAAGAAATACTTTTTGCACGTGATTTTAAAATAATCATTAATATAAATAATCACGTTCAAATCATTTGATAATAAAATAATTAATAAGCAATACAAGCGAAAGTATCTTCAAAACTCAATGGTTTCATAAAAAACACGCGATAATTTCATTTTTAAATCGGCGAAAATTATTTGATGATCGTTTTTCGCCAAATAGTTATATTTTTAGAATGATGCGTAGAAAGATATTTCACATGAATTATTAATTAAAGGAATTTAAATTACACAAGCGTAACGACACGAATTTCACGCAAACAATATATATATTTATTTTACATGCATATTAATAGTTACAAAAGCCAAAAAAATTTGAGTCAAAAGATAATTTACTTTTTGCAAGGTTAATTTTCAATGCCAATTTAATAAATACTTTTTTGCACGTTATTATAAAAAATAGTGTATGACAACACGTCGAAAATAGCCTTTTTTAAACTCGTGAATTTATTCAACTCGTTTAAAAAAGCCTTACTTTTCACACAGTTGCATAAATAACTATTTTTCACCCAAAAGCAATGAAGCACTTTTTTTTCACTATTTTCTAAAGATGCCAACATTTCAAGTAAAATTTCTGTTTCATAATATTCATAAAGTCCAGATATTTATCGATCTGCTTTATTTAAAAATATGCGCGTGAATTATTTTTGAACCAATGATATTTTTTTCACGTAATTATAAAAAATAGTGTATGCATCGTAAAAATAGTGTATGCATCGAAAAGTAAACTTTTTAAAACACATGTCATTATTTCACTCGTTTAAAAAAATATTACTTTTCACAATTGTTGCATAAATAACTATTTCACCACAAAAAACTCGATTTTTTCCTTTGTTATTTTCTAACCCCGGGTTATTTTCAAATTAAAATTTTATTTATATAACAAATATTTTCCCTAAAAATGGAATTCTTGCAAACAACATTACACAATAAATGATTCAAAGAAAACGTGCGAATTACATAGAAACACAAATGTAAATATTAAAATTACTCATGTAACTGATACATTTTCAAACATAAATTGTGAAATTATACACAAAAAATAGGCAGTTTATGCAGGAATATTTTAAGTAGATGACTGCAAATAGTAGAAAAAAACACCGATTTCCTATATATTAACTATAGACATTGCCTTCTTTTGTACTGCAGTACCAGTATACTTGCATATCAAAAGCTTTTACATTCATGTTTGCTTAAATGCGTTAGGTTGCGAAAATTTTTGAAATAGGAGAACCTGATATTATCGATTATATTTCGCACGCGCCTTCGTGACAAAGTTAATTACAAAACCTTGTCAGCATTTTCCTCATCGGTTTTCCATTAATTGTAATTTTAATCATAAATTTACTAAGGCTATAGTTTAAAATTCGATACTAATATTTAGGTATAAATTTATTAATGTATATTATTTATATTTAGTTTAATTATATGTATTCGGTAAATCACATTTGTTTAGAGATAGCATGTCGTTTGTAATCTATTTTTTACGATATAGTTTAAAAGTCGATACTAATATTTAGGTGTAAATTTATTAATGTGCATTATTTTATTTAATTTAATTATGTGTATTCGGTAAATCATTTTTTTCGAGATATCATGTCGTTTGTAATCTATTTTTTTTAAAAATAAAACTAAACTTATATATGTATTTGATTTTCTGTATTTTAATTTTATATAAAAAAAACTTATTTGATGCGTTCTTGTTTCACTCGTATTATTATTTTTTTTCTGTAAAAATATACAGAGTTCAAATTATTATTTTGTACTTTAAGAATATACATTTCATTCTATAAAGATTTAAAAAAATAGAGAGAAATATTTGGGGTTTATAACTTAAATTTACAATATTCAAACTGCCTTGTCTGTTAAAAATGTGTCTTTTTCCTCTAGTTGATTAAAAAAATAACTATTTTCTCACAAATTATAGTTTTATTTAATTTAATAAAATTAAATTAATATTTTTATTACATTTAAGGGGTATTTGGTAGAAAATCCGTTTTTACAACTCACTATATCTTTTGCAATTTAAGAATACAATAGTTTTGGATTTTGTGAAAAATATGTTTTCCCAAAACGAACAAGTTATTTCAACAGAAACCTTAGAAGCAGCTAAAAAAATAAATCTTGGAAGTTTTACTGCAAAGTTTCGAAAAACACAATTCTTTCTGTATTGCTGAACTCTTTTACAATACGTGTTTATTTTCAAAACGGAGATGAAAAATATTTTTAAAAAAAATAGTTCTGCATATTGTAAGCAAAACTGATGAGTCTTAGTACCACAAGCAAATACGAACTCTAAGTATAGCTAAAATAAAAAATTAAAAACTACAAATCAAATAACGTAACTTTTTTTTCTTTGGACTTTCCATCTGGTTTTCTTAAGAGTCTTTACGAAAAAGTTCACAGAAATATAAGTAACTTTTATATTTCATTCATATTTCGAATGTGTGGGCGAACGTTTGTAAAGCTTAGTTTTTTCAGTTTCCAGTTGCCATTATTATTACATAAAGGGAAATTTTACAAATCTTTAGCAGTTCTTGTGAATTTCAAGAATCATGTGAGCTAGACAATAAATATCTTTGAATATTAGAAGCCTGGAAACGAGTGAAAACAAGTATAACAAAAAAATCGACAAAAATTAAGGACTTTGTATGTCTGATAAAACAAGCAAGTTTACTTATTATTATGTGCTCTACTTATTATGTGAGAGACCTTTTCTGACAACATTTTCTAAAAACTATAATTGAATTGTTAAATCACATTACACTTCATTTATCCTAAATAATACATAAATTATAATTTTTAGAGCTTTTTACTAAATATTATGATTTGAAGATCAATTTTTTTTTTTAACTTTAAGAGATTTTATGTGAAATCTTTCTACGGTGGATATAATCATAGTGTGAATTTGTATATTCTTTGCAATAAATTATATAATTTTTTAAAAAGGATTGTTTAAATAATGATTGTTTTTTTAGCTATATGTGGATAAAATTAAGGATTTCATGTGGATAGAAATAAATGAATAATTTACTAGAAATAAAATTTTCGTTTACATTTTATTTTGCAACTATGTAATTTTTACAATGAGTAAAAAGCTATAAAAGAGTTTTTTATTAGTAATATTTCCTATTCGTTTTAGGTCCTTCATTTATTTGATGCTATTTATTTTTAAAATACAAAAGTTTCTCGCATTTTAATTAATATTAATTTCAATAATTTCTTTTTTTCAGGTAAATAATGCTTATGTGAGAGACCAATGGTTGAATTCAATAACATGGAAGGTAAGTGCTTAAAAATTACTTTAAATTACTTGGTATAGTTGAAATCATTTATACTAAAATTCAAAAGGAAGACGCTATACACCAGTGACGTTATAAATTACTTTGAGTTAAAAGAGTTTCGAAAATCGGAAAATTTTCATTAAAAAGTAGGATTTGTTCTGATCAATTCAATTTTCTTCTAAATTAAGTCAAACATTAAAATTAAAACTAGTTATTTGATTTTCACATTATTTTAAGTTGCAAAATATTTGGATGGTTTCATTTATTTTATTTCGAAAATTCAATAATTGTTACTTATCGTTTTCAAAAATTAATTTATATTTCAAAGAATAAATATGTAATATTCCCCGCTTTTAAATAGAATGAAAACATTTCATATCAACAAACAAAGAATCTCGTAGTGAAATATATTTGACGTCATTTCAAACTGATCGATGTCGCAAAATTAAATTTATTTTAATTTATTGTCTAAGAGAATTAAAGTTTCTCGAGCGATTGTTGCGAATGGCAATGGTGATTTAATTCTAATAAAAATGGCTTCCTATGTTTTTTAAATGAGCATTAAATGTTGCAGTTTTTTAAATAATTGAAGTACTTCGAATTCGAATTCTTCTCTGAAATATTCAATGTAATTCTAATTTCGATACGCTGATTTTTTTTTGACGTATCACACTTGTCCGTAGCATTTGTAGTTTGGGTTATGAAAGTGGGTGACGGACGGACAGACGGACGGACTGAATGATTATATTACCTTCCACTTTTTACGTTATAAACGTAGTGTGGAAGCTAAAATTGGCTATCTATCGCCTATGCGATGATTAAACTGAAACGAAATAAGGATTTTAACTCTGAATATTTTTTTTTATTGTGAAAGCATTTATTTCTTATAACAAGTATTTAGTTGAAAAAATTAGTAACTTTTTAACTTTAAGTTCTATATAAGCAATTGACGCTTTTATACTTTTAGGACATGATAAACCATTTTTCGATATAATGGGGTTTGACTATATAATTGTGCTAATTATCTACACTGTAAAAAAATTTACTGAAATTAACGGCAGCAGAGTTGCCGGGACTTTCCCGTTTCGTTAAGTATTTTCCCGTGTATCTACAGAAGTTCCATTTCTTATTTCTCCATTGTTAAAATTTTCCATTGTGCATTTTCCCGTAGTTAAAATTTTCCATTTTGCATTTTCCCGTGTTCCTACTTAAGTTCCGTTTCTTATTTCTCCGTTGTTAAAATTTTCCATTTTGCATTTTCCCATTTTTCTACTTAAGTTCCGTTTCTTATTTCTCCGTTATTAAAATTTTCCATTTTGCCTTTTTCCTTGAATCTACTGAAGTTCCGTTTCTTATCTGTTCGTTTTTAAGGTTTTCCGTTTTATATTTTCCGTGAATCTAAGCAAGTTTTCCGTTTTGTATTTTCCCGTTATTTTAATTCTCGTGAGTATGTTTGCTAATGAAATGTCCATCTATAGTAAAAGTCAGAAAAATCTCAAAAAGTTACGCATATTTTTTCATGCTCCTTTTCTCAACAATAAAGTGAAATCTCTTGAAGTACTTTTATAAATTTTCCCCTTAAGGCTATTTTTAGTAGAAAAACAATAAATTTAATATTTTGAAAAAATTACAAAGCACTTATAAAAAGAAATTTTAACTCATTATAACAATTACAAAAAAGAGCATAAAAATATGCATAACTTTCTGAGATTTTTCTCGACTTTTCTCCATAGACAGCATTTTTGAGTCATGGCCATTTCAGCAGGTATCCGTTCTCTTGAAAATTCAACGTTCAAGGTATTCATATTTCATGCTCATACTTTTACTAATATAACAAGTTGAAACACTGCAATATTTTAGTATATATTAAGAACTAAACAGATTTTTTTCTTCGAATTTCAGAAATATTCGCTACCAAGGTCAATTAAACTTGTTCAAATACATAACAGAAGAAACATTGATTGAAACACAATTTTTCAGTATACACAATTTATTATTTATTTCAATTTCTCATTCAACAAATTTACAATTTATACAGATATAGAGCAAATCTTACTTTAACTTGACATGATTGGAACCCGATTTCACCTGTTTATTAGAGAAGATAAAGATTATATGTTCATTGATACAGCAAAATTAATTCTCAGGTTGGCAAAGTTATTAAGTTAAGATATTCAACCCTCTAACATTATACTTGATTACATATATTTTTATTAAGAATAATTGTAAAATAATAATTTTTCTCAAAAACTTTCTCAAACTGTATATATTTTACATATTTTTAATTGTATTTACAGTTTAAAAAATTTGTCAAAATCATTTGTTTGATTTGCTAAATTAATAATTCTTTTGTAATTGAAGATGGTTTTCCGGATTCTGCTTTGTTGCTTTTGATCCTCTCTTCGTATTAAGATCCGCAAGACACCTAATAAAAGATAAAATACAGTATTAAAATTAACAAATAAACATATTAGCATAATTGTTAAAAAAAATGCCCCATCTACCATAATCTTCAACAACCACAACACGAGATTAAATTTGCCCGTCTGGTGGCTGAATGATTAGTGCTCTGGCGTTTAAGTCACTGGGAGCAGGTTCGAATCATCATTTAATTAACTTGATATGCAAAAAATGACCATAGAACGACAAACCAAACCCACACAAGTTTGAATGTCTGTAAATTATGTTCAAATAGTTACACTCTTAAAACAAAAGAGTGAAATCCACTCCTATAGGAGAAGTGCATTTTCGGCACCGGAAAGGAGTGAAAATTAACTCAGATTGAGTTAAAACCGCTCGTTTTAAGAGTGTAGGACGTAGATTGTTTTCTTTTATTTCTTTTACCCACTCCGAAAAAGAGTGAAATCCAAACATTCTCCAGTATTTAGGAAGCGTAGTGCATTTTCGGCACGGAAAGGAGTGGAAAATTAACTCAGACTGAGTTAAAACCGCTCGTTTGTTTTAAGAGTGTAGACCTCTGATCTTTTTTTATATAAGAAACAAGTTTTTCAATAACACACAATATATTATTAATAATTTTTAAGTCATTAAATGTTTGTTTTTAACATTGCATACGAATATTAAAATTTTGTGGATGTTATCAGGGTGCGCAGCTGTTCTTGAAGATGCCTTTTTTTGTTTTCAATTTTAAGTGCCTTTAAAGGTGCTTATTTTTTTGAGTTTGTAAAAAGTATTTCTTTTTTAATTAAAGTGATTATTTTTTTAATAGTTAAGAAATGAAAAATGTTCTTTTGCTGATTCTACCCATAAAAATGATCAGGTTGCTGCTTTATTTAGGAAATTAACGATGCAAACGACTTTTCCCCGTATTGCCAGAAATCCTGAAACAGCGACATCCACCAGGGCGTGCTCATAGAGAAAAGCGTTATATTATAACCCTCAAAATATGTGGTACTTTCCAGTTTTTTTCTTTTTTTTTTTAGTTTTATATCAGGACAAAACTTCAATGCCTCAAAATATATGCTAGTTCATGGCGAAATCGCAAGTGTCTCGAATCTCGCTAGTTTTATAGTTTTAGTCAGGACGAATCGGTCGATTAAACTTTAAAGCCTCGTAATTTTTGCTTACTTGCAGGAAATTGCAGTAGCGACTCGTTATTTTTTGTAAAGCAGAACCTCGATTATTCGGTCTAATTGGGACTGTAGGTAGGTCGGATAATCGAAAATTCCTGATAAAAGAGAGTTTTTATTTAATCGTAAAACTTCTCTTAAATAGGATCGTCCGAGTTTTTCAATATAATCAACAGCCCTTTAGAGTCGTATAAACGGTGCTTTACTGTATTAATGCATGTTATTAGATAATACATTTTTAAGGAATAGGAATCACAACATTTAAAATAATAAAAAAGTTTCAAAATAATTATATATACTAACACTCACCTTTATAATCAGTAGAGCGCGGGAAAACCCAAACAAGGTATGTTGGTAGGTAGGTTGGTGCATGTATTTTCTGGTTTGTGTGCTTGATCAGAAACCCGCTTATAAACCTTCGTCAAGTAAGACAAACACAGACAGAATTTTACAATTGAAAGTACACCCAGGGCGAAGGCGGGAATCGAACCCGCAACAGGTACAGTGCGCAGACTGTTAGCGTAATGGGCTGCGATCAAACCCACTAGGCCACCCGGGCCCCAACCCAAACAAGCACTTTTAGTGATTAGCATTCGATTCGATTGACGATTCGAAGATGAATGTCGCCAATACAGGGTTCTCTTTCCACATTTAGTGACATATTTCAGTGTTCGGCGATATCGAAAGTATTTCAAATTTAATTATATAAATACAGTTAGCCCCCGGTCATAAAAAAGTTAATTTTTTATTTCTAATTGATAGCTGGATGCCTTTCTAAAAAATATTTCAAAAAAATAAATAACATTTCGTAAAACAGGTCTTTGATGTTCGAGTTTCGATGTGTGTATTCTTAGTGCATTATCGCCAATTCTATATAGGGTAATAAAAGTATGGCAGCTCTAAAAACGGGAAAATTCCGTTTTCATCTCTTCGCTCGTGGTTTACGGACATTTTCCGTTTTTAGAAGGAAAAAAAACCGTTTTCAGATAGAAAAAACTCGTTTTCATCTCTTCGCTCGTGGTTTACGGACATTTTCCGTTTTTAGAAGGAAAAAACCCGTTTTCAGATAAAAAAAACCCGTTTTCATCTCTTCGCTCGTGGTTTACGGACATTTTCCGTTTTTAGAAGGAAAAAACCCGTTTTCAGATAGAAAAAACCCGTTTTCATCTCTTCGCTCGTGGTTTACGGACATTTTCCGTTTTTAGAAGGAAAAAACCCGTTTTCAGATGGAAAAAACCCATTTTCATCTCTTCGCTCGTGGTTTACGGACATTTTCCGTTTTTAGAAGGAAAAAACCCGTTTTAAGCCAATACGGGAAAGTTCCGTTAAAATCAGTAATTTTTCTCCTGAAATTTCAGGTTTTTTTTAACAGTGTATGAGATAAATATTAAAAACGGAAAATTAATGGTATAATAATAATAAAAATGATAACAACAATAATAATTATTATAAATTATGGGTTCATAGAGGAGAGTACATTTATTAGTTCTTTTATTTATGATTATGGCTTATTGCCATAATTATACGCGTCAGAATTTACGTGCTTTTTAAAGTTTTAAAAACAACAATTTTCTTTTGAAATCTCTGTTCAAGTATCTTTCATTTAAGATCTAAAAATATATTTATATTAAATAAACGATCCCCTCAAAACCAACTACGAAACGAATGAAATTGAGGAAGTTTGGAAATTAATGAATTGAGGAAGTGATTGAAATTAATGAATTGAGGAAGTGATTGAAATTAATGAATTGTAAATGCGTAATTTAAAATATAGGGTCAGGTGGGGGGTAAAGTAGGTTAGTTTTAAAGCAAAATGTTTTAAAAACAAACGAGATAATTTTTACTTCTCCTGATGCTAGTTTTATATTTTATTGATACTGTTCATCATTTTATATGCAAAAGTAACTGTAAATTCTACTGTGCAGTTACATAGTTTTTTGCCATTATGTGCTTTGATTTGTGAACCTTTAAATTCCCCGGCCGTAGAAAACTTTTGTTTTAAGAAATGTTAGAAGTACGTGTATGTTAAATTTTTTATCTTATTGTGTACAGATGTTTGTCAAGAATAAATTCAGTAAGTTTCAAAGTAAAAAAAGGAATAACTAAATTTTTTTAGCAAAAAAACTGAGTGGGGTAAAATAGGTCATATTTTAATATACGTACGGCTAAGCACACATTATAGAACTAACACAATTTTTTGCTTTTTAAATCACTTTCAATGACAATGAATTTCAAATTTTCAGTCATTTATGAGTAAAATAGTGACAAACCAATATAAAAAGGGAATTTATAAGAATAGTAGTTATCAACTACTATTCTTATAAATTGCTTTTTATATTGGTTTGTCACTATTTTACTCATAAATGACTGAAAATTTGAAATTCATTGTCCCCTTCATTATTGAAAACTGCTTTCGATAATTTCAATTCAAAAACAGTGTTGGTGGATTGAAAAGAAGTGGGATATTTCCTCGAAAGATATTGTATGAAAACACATGCTTAGAAACCATGTTCCATGCACAATTTTAACAGTTGAATCAATGGCAATCACATCATCAATTAAAAAAAGTCCAGCTGTTGCAGCAGCGTCATTTACGTCGGTAACTACAACACGCCAGATTGTTTGAGCTACCTTTCAATATGAGTCGAGTATAGGTTCTCCTTTAAAGCACATCAAATCTGTAATCGTAGAGACACTTCTATAAGCTAGCAATTGCTTGCAAGGAAGCCATGTAGAATGCAAAAAAAGAGAAAACTTATGCAGCAAGAAAAGGGAGAAATTTTAACTACTTCAACTTCTTTAAATAGACTACATATGAAAAATGTAAGAATAGAAAAGAAATCTGCAAAAATGTCTGGAAATCGGAAACAAAGAAGAAATGAAACTATTACATGTGAAAAAACTACATTGAGCTAAGAAAGTTTTGAAAATTTCAATTCAAGAGAAAAAGAGTTCCATTTTAATTTTCTCTTAAAGAGATGATGTTTCGGATGGAGATTCTTCTCAAATTGTAAAAGTCCTTGCCGACCCAGGATTTATCCTCAGGGGACTGTATTAGTTCTTGTGAAGATTTATATCATCTTACCTGATTGCTCTCTAAACAATGTAAAAAATTAATTCAATAAATTGTGCAATTGAAGTTGTTTTTAAAGCATGACTTATTTTACCCCACCCCATGGGGTAAAATAGGTCAAAAACATCCCTTTTTCAAACACATTTATCAATATCAAAAACTTTTTTTCAGAGAAATTTCACTTTAAATGTTATAAGAAAAGTTCATTTTGCATTTCCTAAATATTTTTTACGCCGGTTAAATTGATATTTTTATTGCCTTGGAGGTGCGAATGCAAAATATGCTGTTTTTTGACCTACTTTGCCCTACCTGACCCTATCTAATATTTAACTTGTAACATAAAGTCCTTTCGCAAAATCATTTTACTTGTTCATTATAAAACTAGATCGCTGTAATGAGTAAAATAAAATTGTTGTATTCAAACTAATTATACGATTGTTTCTCTCAATGAAAGTCATTGACTTCAACAAAGAGGGTACGATTGTATACTAATGATGAGGACATTTATTCAATTTTTTTAACTACCAATTTGCTTCGCTTCATAGAATTTTTAACCACTTAGCAGTTTAAAACATACTCTGTCTAATCCCTTTTTCCGTTCCGTTACCTTTACTTTTTATTCTTGTTTTTCTCCAAAACTCTCCCATGGCTTTTCATTTGGGATGCTAAAAATTAACCAAACTTAAAATGAACGATCTTATGTTAGTTTAATTTTCGTTAGTTAATTTCTTAAGACAATAAACGAAAATAAAATAATAAACTTTACACATATTTGGTTTTTCCATTTGGGATGCTGAAATTCAGCCAAACATAAAAGAAGCCATCTTATTTTAGTTTAATTTTTATTAGTTGATTTATTGCGATAATAAATGAAATTAAAAGAGTAAAAATATACGTATTTTATTTAAAATTATTTATTTTTTATATATACTTTTCCTCTATCCTTCGACCTGTCGAAAGCAAATATTTGTTAACTGATAATTCGAGTCCCATCAAACAGAGTTATTGACGGCTCTGTGTTTGCTTTTTGTGTAATATCGGGTTTAAAAATAGTCTTCACCGTTTTCAGGCAATGTTTGCTGGGTAAATAATAGAAAGGACGTCATCCCCAAAGCTCATTTTAATGTTGGGATCTCCAAACTTTTTTTGACTTTAATTGAAAATTTCCGACTCTCTCGCTAAGGTAGCAGAAAACATGAAATCACGTCTGTTTCGCATATAAAGAGCCCTGAAAAAAATTAATATTAACATCACTATAAAAACAGCAACGTATCTAAATATTGAGTTTTTACCTTATAAACGTCAACTAAACGTTAAAAAAAATATAGTGTGTAAAAAACTGCACTTTGTCGTGTCATTTCAACAATAAACTTTAAATGCATCGCAATGACTGTTTATATGCACGATCAAAGCAAATTTTAAACGTTTACGATAATTACTGCTATCAACCGTTCACGTCACGATGATTAATGATTACTTTGAAACAAAAAAAAATCGTTTAAATAATATAGTGGATTTTTTAAAAAACTTTTTATACTAGATTTAGTCGATATAATTTTAAAACAGTATATATTTTACTCTATATTTTTAATTTCAATTACCTAATATAAAATATGAGGTAATGAAAAGCATTTCGATGGGTTCGAAAATCTGAAATGGATATTTTGTGCTTTCTACATGCTTTTAAGGGTGCTGACTTTTTTCTTGAAAAGTGGGGGATGCTTCACCCCGTGTCTTCCCACACTTCTAGCACTGTTGACTAGCCAAATATAAGAACCCTTCTCAGACCGTAGTTTGGAAACCCCCTTTTTAAATGCCTTGAGTAGAAAAATCTGTCATTGATAAGTCCATATTTGCGTTATCCTCGCTCGGCACATCCGATTTACGTCTTCACCTGTTTACTTTCCTTCCTGAGCTAAAAAAGATCGATGAAAACAGATCGGTTGGTCTTATTAAAAGACGGAGAAAGGAAATTGTAGTTTGATATTGGAAATTATTTGAGCATTAAAAGGGATGCCTTGTCTATTTTTTTTATCTGGGCTCCAGTGAGTGATTAATGCAGTTTCGTGTGGGTGTCTGCTTGCAAATAAGATTCTCTATTTATAGAGTTATAGGCCTAATCAACAAAGCTATCAATTTATAGACTTTTAGAAGCATAAAGTATGGATAATTCGTCTTCTTCCACCATCTTTATAAACTACATGCTGGGGAAAATGCGAAAGTGTAATGCTTCTGCCATGTTAATTAAATAGTAGGAACGTTTTCTATATCTAATCTCCATGAGGAACTTTAACACAATCGATTACGGATCGTAATTTAGAACCTCGTTCAAGTGGCGTGGTTGACACACCTGAGCTAACACCCAACGGAACTTCAAGCGACATCGTACGCTAACGCCGTTAACTGAACAAGGAAAACGGTACTTTTAAGCGGGCTGTTAGATATTATTTTGTTGAAGTATCATTTTGTTCCAAATTAATAACGTACTTGTGTAAATAGAGTTGATACATTCGCCCGACCCATATTAACCCTCAGTCGCAAGTATATCTCATTTTCCCCAACGAATCTGAAAGTTAAAAAAAAAATTACTGGATTTCATTGCTATCTTTACTAACACTACCGACCCACATTGAGTTAAGAAAAATCAGAGCAGTCTATATACCCCCACATCATAGAGATAGTAAAACCGAGCGCCATTGTCCAGAACAATTTATGTCGGACGAATAAAGTTGCACGAAAAACGAATTTAAAATGCATAAATTTAAAAGTTCATTAACACCTTCATATCCGAATAAAAACGTTAAATTTAAGTTTTTCTTTTAATTAGTTTTGCTTGGGACTCAATTGCTCTGCATACATTTTTCAGGACTACGATCTTCATTTGCCTTTAATTTTATTTATTTTGATAAACTTAAGCAAAAAGATCATTTTCGAGTGGCAAATTTTCTTGTCAATCGTCGTTAATGGGTTAAACGAATTATGTAAAAAAAAATAGACGACTTAACTTATTCCGTAAAACATTTTATTGCAGTTTTATCTAACCTAAATAAACGGATGAAACTGATGAAAACAGCAACGAACTCTGTCCTTTTGTTGTATATAGAACAAAGGATAGAGTTACTTTGTTTTGCTCTATCCTGTGTATTTAGTAAATCTGAACTGGAGAGAGTCTAGAGGGTGGTAAATGGACTTTAGCCTGTACGTTAGGCGTTAGGCATATACCATTAAGGGGGAATGCGCCCGCTGGACAACGGGTCTCCAAATCAAAGTGCCTCAGTGTTAATCCAATGGGAATTATTTTCTAAGCCACATTTTTCCGGCTGTATTGAACATTTTTACTAGCGTTTTTTTAAAGGATCAATATAAATAACTTACATCTCTCTATAATCCCACTTTTTGGAAGTGCTTCGAAGGTTTTGTGTAAAATTATTTATTAAATTTTTTATTAAAAAATCATTACTTATTTCAACAAGTGGGGTTGTAGGGACCTGCAAGTCAGCACATTTATCACATGAAAAAAACCGTTTGTAAAATATTCAATACAGCCGGAGAAATGTGGTTTAGAATATATATTTTTTTCATTGGATTTATAGTGAGGCACTTTGGTTTGGAGACCCGCGGTCGATTCGCCCTTAAACCCGCCCCTGACACCCTTATATTCGCCCGTAATGGAATTACCGCCCGCCGCAGAGGCATTTGGCGATTGAAATATGGCAAATCTGCCACAAACCAGACGTCCGAGCTTGAATGGTTGTGACTCATAACAGCGGCCTGTCTCTGCGGGTTGTTGACCATTTTGCCGTGAAGGCATCCCACATAAATAGGATTCTTTTCGGGAGGAAATCCGTTTTCCTTTTTGCGAAACTATGCCGGGAGGAAGTTTGTGATACGTAAATGCAGAAAAAAACGTCATTGAAATTCCAATTTTGGAATTGCACTGTAAAAAGAACTTCATTAGTGTTTTATATAGTTTTTCTCAGTGGTAGAAGTGGAGGAAAAAAAGTGGGGGGACGCTCATGATTTGGCTGCAAATACTAGACCTCACCCCAATGTATTAAAAAAAATGCTATTTATTAATTTCTTATGAACAAGGGTCATATTATAATTTTCTGTGCATATTCTGCATCTGTTTTTTTCTTGGAGGTATATGTGAGATAAGAAATAAATGAAGTATTTATAGTATTACACTTCATTAGGTTTTTGGTGGTATATAAGAGAGATTTTGGGCTGTTGCACATTTAACTGAAAGTGGCAGCCTATCTGAGAATGTATAACTGAAACAATAAATAGGTTCAATCAATTTTTATTTTAGTGCAAGTTAGTTAGGAAACAGGAAAAATGTGGGGGTGGGGAGAGGGGTGGACTTAAGTGGTATTAAAAATATCGCGCTACCCCGCGTCTACCCACATTTCTAGCACTGGTTCTCATTTCATTTAAAGGAGTTCCTAAGTTTTGGCTAGGCACCGTAAAAACCGTTATATTTTGTTAACTAAAAACTATTCATATATTTGAAGGGAAACCACGCCAAGCGAGAAATTTACGGATATTATATAGATTATCTATACAAATCGAAAGGGTTTCTCTTTCAGCAGCAATCATCTTGTTCGCCTTGTTGGTGGTACTTAATTATAAATTTAATATACAGCCACAATACAATCTGCTGTTTATAATTTTTAGGTCGTAATCCACTACCGCCCTATATGGTTCAATGATAAAAAATCTTTTTAGGTGGATGTCTTTAAATCTTAAAACCCGAGCGTTATGTATTTGCCGAATTTGTTATAAATTAATTACAGATTACAAAGTCTTTCAGCGAAGTACACTAAGCGAAAGCACAAAAATTCTTAGTTTTTGAAATGTTTAGCAAAAGTTTCGTAGAAAAAAATATAGTCGAAATTGACTATTTATGCATGTACTTAGAGGTACTAATTATGCAGCTACTTATAGGTACTTTCACGGACGGATATTTCGGACATACGGATCATAGGATTTCTGTATGGACTTAAATGCAGTACAAATTCCTTTGATACCTAACTTTCAAGGGATGGTTTATGAAGAAAACAACATTGATTATTGGCGAAAATAGTTTATATATATTCAATATAATAGTAATTTATACTGAATAAACTATTCGCGCCAATAATTAACGTTGTTTTCTTCATGAATGATGTGACCATGATTCCCAATTTTGGTTTGACAGTCCCGCTTTTTATATCACTATCCTGTGGACCAAATGTCCCCCCAAAACGTCCCGCTTTTCTGTTACAGTCCCACAAAGTGCCGAAAAATCACAATGCGAAAAACACGAACAAAATATAGATTTTATAACCTTTTTGTGTAATTCTCGTGTTTAAAACGCTGAAATGACATTAAAAATGATCGTATTATCAGTTATCTATTTTTATATTTGATAGTTATAAGTTTTTATTATTCCTCATTAATTATGCCATTGTTTGAAATTTAGGGAAGGAAGTTGTATAACATGAAACATTGTCGCGGAGGGGGGTAAAGATGGAATGTCCTTGAAAAATCTGGTTACATTATTCATGAATCTTCTCATGTATCATGCGCAAAGTTGGAGATATTCTCTGTCTCTGAATATCTAACTTTCAGTTAGAAACGGGATAATATTGAAATGTCGATTAAACGGTACCGTGTTTACTGTTTTGTTCGTAACAACTATTTGCGCCATTAATTAACGTTATTTTCTTCATGAATCTTCTCATGTATCATGCGCAAAGTTAAATATATTCTCCGAATATCTAACTTTTATTTAAAAACGGGGTAATATCTATTAAACGGTACAGTACCGTGTTTTGTTCGTAACATCCGATGCGCATGTTCAGAAGGGGGGGGGGGGGGTTACACCTGCCGGATAAGCCGTTAGCCACCTGGCACGCCGAATGTCGGAGGATACAGGTGACGGAGTAAATACGCGACACACTCTTTTACAGGTTAGGCGCGGATTACGTGTATGGATTATGCAGCTATTATAAAAAAAACACGTGAAAGCCGGTATAGGTGGGTCGGAAATAAATAAAAAAATAAACAAGGCCTTGCTGTGGCATAAGTAAGAATACTTGGTAATGAAATTGAATTAAAAGCAACAGTTAGCGAAAATAGCATTTTAACGAGAAGAGCAACGTTACCTGTTTCTCGCTTTTTATTTTTATTGGAGTTTATTTGTATATTTGTGTGAATAAACTTTTCACCGGAGTATTTATTAATAATAATATTTAACAATATAAAAATAATAATGTATTATTTTCACTGAAACTTTTATATAAAATGCCGACACAAATACTTAAGAGTATGTAAATATCTAATGAAATTTATTTAACTCTTAATTTAATCACTAAACTTTACAAATTTATAATTTCATCATTTTATCTACGCTATTTTGCAGTGCACTAAGGTAATAAATTGCTAAAAATAGCAAAGTTATAAACTTAATTAAGTCCAAATCTAATTCAAATTAATACTAAATTTTTTTTATTAATTTTATCAGCATATTACATAGAATGTAGACCAAATTTAATTACTTTATACACGTTAATTGCAATTTTTTTTTTTAAAGTCTGAAATTCGTATTTTAAAACTAATTATTAGAAAAGACATAAGAAAACTTTATAAATATTTTTTTCACTGTAAAATGTTTAAACAACGAGTTACGCTATGTATTTTAGCCATGTTAATCGCTTTAAGGAACTTAACAATGAGTTTACTAAAAAAAATTGAATACATTTTAAATTAAAATATTTTTTAAAGTGATATATTTGGGGGTTTTATATTATGAAGGAAACTCAACTAAAATTACTATTTGTGTTTTGATTTCGTTTGACAATCACAACATTGATGAAATATCTTAATAAAAAAATATTTATTAAAAAAATCATCGAACATTCGTTTTGATTGGATTTTCGTAACATGTGTATTGGCAGTCTGCCGGTTATTTTATTTTTGTAACTTTGAAACACGCGGAAATTATTACTGCAATTCGGAACACATAATAAAAATAATGTAGTAATTTAATCCATTTCAATTTACATCAAAGTGTCGTACTAATTCTTTTAAAGTATTTTTGCTTGCTAAACTACAATTGTTTGAAACGGTGAGTTTTTAGTTTCTTATATTTTTAGTGACAAGTATTAAAGGTTTTATGTAAAATACTCACTGAGACAATAAATTATTTTTCAAATTTAGTAACTTAGTTTTAATTTTTATGTAGACATTCAAATTTCAACAAATCGGTCTTACAGTCACTTAGTTGTATTGCTATTTTTTGTTAAATTTATTTAGTTGTTGTAGATAACACTAGCAATTACACTAGGACCCAATAGTTCCTGTGCACGAGTCCTTAGGAAGGAATTGCGAATAAGTATTCTTGTAGGTATTAGTTTTAGTAGTTTTTGTTTAAGTATTTTAATTTGTTCAATTTATACTATGATTGTAGGTACTACGATCTTTGCAATCATAAAAATTAGTCTTAACTAGTCATCAATTCAAATAGTACAGTAAATTGTGGGTTTCGTAATGAATCCAACTCATCTACCCTACAAGTAAGAATTTTGAAAAAATTTCACTTGAGATATAGGAGGAGAGGGGGGAACGAGACATACCTAACGAAATTTCACGTTGACAAGAAACTGGAAACTTAGGAAAACCTGGAAACTCATCAGCTAAACTCAGATGCTCCTCGAAGGATTCATGTTATATAGGTCCTCATTATTTTTTTACAAAATAAATTAAAATTTCATTTTCTAATAGCGTAAAACCGCCGTCTCCGCCAACCTTTCGATTTGATTCTTCCGCATTCTTTCACGGTTTTCCACCAAAAATTTCGGCAGCGAACAACGGACATACGGACAACAGAAAAAAACATTGACGTTAAAATTTTCCTATAATGGATATCACCTTACACGTATCTATTTTACTAACTAATCAAAATAAATGTTTAAAAAGGGAATTTTTTACGAATTTGTTTACATTTCCTCTAATCTAATACATCAATTCGACATCTGAAAGAGGCTACTATTTATGATTCTATTGTGTCTGATTGTTACTTCCGGTCAGGATCATGGTGTCCCCTACCAATTTCCCTACTGATGAGGCCTTTCTATACACAGAATCGTACCTATTTTCAAGGGCATGTGAATATCAAGTGGTGTCAATTACTATTTGTGGTGTGGTGTCGTTTATTTATTAAGTTTGGGGAACAAATCGTACGAAAGTAGAATTGAGTTTCTTAGAATTTTTTTGTTGAGACTGAAGCTGCATTGAAAACATTTCTGGCAAACACATGTTGCGTGGTGTTGAGAACGGTTTGTTGGTGAAGGGCTATTTTAAGATTGGTTCTTCTCGTTACAGGTAAATGATTCTTTTAAGGTTTTGTTGAATAGATGTTTAAGAATGCGAATAATCGTTATTGATTATTGAAAATAATCTTTTAAATACTATCAAAGATAAGTAGCATAATCTAAATTCAATAAATAGCTTAAAACTTTGTAATTCATATTAACGAAAGTTTTCAATTTCGCACCGAAAATGTGGAATTTTTTTGCATTTTGCATTTTTTTTTCCGGACTCAATTTAAATTTTCTATTTATATACTACTTACAATTTGTAAATCTATTGTCCTGCAATTTATTATTTTCGATTATATATATTTGCATATCGTGGCATCTATTTGCAGAGATTTAAAGGTATATGTTTGCATTAGTTGTTAATTTTTTAGACTGCAAAAGCGTTTAAAATTGTTCACTCAAGAAGTGCTTGGGCGACTTCTCTTTCAATTTCTGCAGATATAAATAGAACCGAATCTACAATTTTATTCCCCTTTTTTTCCGCACAAAAAATGTTTCTCCATTAACAAGTTTAATGAGCGTCGGATTTCGAAAAATATTTTAATCGTCTTTGGTACTTTCAATTAATTAAATGTTAATTAATAGGGAGCAGTTTTAATTGCTTCGAAAAAACCATATTTTTCTATTCCTTATCCTCGCATAATTAAGAAAATATTTAACATGTAAAGTTTTATTGCAAAATGTTTTATTATTATCGGATATTTGTTCTAACTTTTTTTACCTATGTGGATAAAGTATCTAAAAAATCTAATAAAAATTACATTGTTTTAGACATTAATTAAAATTAACCCATTTTTTCAACAATTTATTTTTGTATTAAATAGGAAACACAAAACTTGAATACATGTACAGTCAGCATTTTATTTAAACCGGAATAGGAAGATGCTCTAATTAGAATGTTACATAATTTTATTTTCGTTGTATGTTGCACATTTCCGGTATATGTATATGAAAATTGTTTAATAACAATAAGGTACATTTTAAAATCAAATAAATAGCTTTATTTTGCATATACCTTCCTCTTCAACTCTTATGGAATTCAAATATGAAGAACTAATTTGAATCGTGATAGTGGCTCAACCCCATTTCTACTAATTTCGAGACAAAGCTTTCTTATAATTCTAAATTTTATGTTTAAAGATTACGAGATCGTGTTTCATAAAATTCGAGATTTTGTGTCTTGAATATTGTGTATGCCGATATTAATTTTATCGCACATACATTTCTAGTGCTCCCCAAATATGTCACTAACAGCAATACAGAGTTTCGATTACTGTCGAAAAGATAGAAAACAGTAATTTAAATTAAAAAATATATAAATATACATATAAAAACTGTATTTATAGCATAAAATTTTAATGTAACAAAGCATAAAACACAGAAATTTAAACCTTTTTGGGGGAAGCTATTTTTCAAAAAAAATGTTTTAGAAAAAAGCATATTTATTGATTTTAGTTTTCAAATTAATCACTTATTTTAGCTTCCACACTACGTTTATAACGTAAAAAGGTGAAGGTTTTATAATCGTTCAGTCCGTCTGTCTGTCACCCACTTTCATAGCCAAACTAGAAATGCTACGGACGAGTGTGATACGTCAAAAAATTCAGCGTATCGAAATTAGAATACATTGAACATTTCAGAGAAGAATTCGAAGTACTTCAATTATTTAAAAAACTGCAACTCATTTAAAAAGCATAGGAAGCCATTTTTTTATTAGAATTAAATCACCATTGCCATTCGCAACAATCGCTCGAGAAACTTTAATTCTTTTAGACAATAAATTAAAATAAATATTTTTTTGCGACATCGATCAGTTTGAAATGACGTCAAATATATTTCACTACGATATTCTTTGTACGTTGATATGAAATGTTTTAATTATATTTAAAAGCGAGGAATATTACATATTTATTCTTTGAAATATAAATTAATTTTTGCAAACGATAAATAATAATTATTGAATTTTCGAAATAAAATAAATGAAACTAGCCAAATTTAGCATGTACATGTTTAATATAGAATATTAATGCTGTGTTTGTCGCCTTTTTACCTTTTAAACACAATGTGTGGAAGCGGGTTAAGTGACAGATTCTGTTATAAACCTACTTGTTTAAGTTTGAGTTAAATGACTTTGAAAATTAGCCCTTTATACTGCACTATTTCCGAAAGAGTGACAACATTCTAAGTTAAAATTATTTAAATATGTTCAAAGTTGATAACTTTTGCTGTACTTGGTTAAAAAGTTAGACTACCAATAAGAATATCCGTAATTTTTTAGAGAAAAAAATTAAAACCGCAGACAACTGTTTGTATAAAATCGGCTGATGAGCCACTTTTCCGCGCTCAATCTGATAACAATCCATTGACGTCGAAGAATTCCGATTGTCGATGTAAGCATGAAATACAATTAAAATGTGTGAATAGTGGATTTTGAAATTCGTTGAAGCAGTAATTAGCTTTTTAAGAGAATGTTGCACATTTTGATGTATTTTTGTTATTGCATTATTCGTTAATGAAGTACCTGTGTATAGGTTTTAGATGGTAATTTTGTGTAAAATACTTACACTAATGAGAGAAGAATTTTGATTGCAAATCTTAAATTTATATTTTACGCACTCATTATACGACGAAATTTTAATTTTATTGGTAGTTAGAATAATCCAACAAATTTTCCTCAAGTTTGTTTTCAACAAATGTGTTGTATAATATCCTAATTGACACGTGGCCTATATAAGTTGCATTTAGCTCGCACTTTTTGTGTCCAAGGGGTTTCTTGAGTTCAATATAACTTATTGCTCACTCCTTCAAGTAGGTTCTGTGAGTTGTCTATACATTAGATATCATTTTATATTATCTGATGTCGATACATTTTGAATGTTTTCAGAGAGACAAAACTGCACGGATTTTTTCTTTTGGCCTTTTTTGTAATATTGAGGCAGTTTTTGTATTAAAATTAAATTTATTGAAAAAGTGCCGTATTTGCGAACAGCTGAAGAACGAATTTAACTGAAAACTTTCTCGTTATGTGCTTGCAAAAGTAACTTATCGGCAAATAGTTGATTTTTCAGGAGACAGTGATACGGATATGGCTTATAGTGGTCAAATAAATCGCTTCACGACTATTACCCATTGATAAATCTCCAAATATTTTGCGTATTTTATTTTTGTTTTATTAAAAAAAATCAGTTCTATCTGTAAACTCTTTTTTACGCTTACGGTGCTATTTTTGGGGAATTAATTTTCAGACATAAATTTCTAGTTAAATACAATGATCACAATACAAATTTAAAATGTGTAATTAGTTAAAACATATTGTTTATGCACGCAGAAATATGTATGCTTAAAATTATTTGTATTCTTTATGAAATATTTTTTTATTTGTACCTCATATTTACAACAGCATCGGGCTCATATTCATGCAAAAGAGCTTAAGTAGATATCTAAAAATATATATAATAATTCCTAGAAGAAAAGCGATATACAATCATACATTAATGCATCTGCTTTTATGTATATACACACCCACATATTATAAATATGTAAACAAATTTATAATGAGGGAGTGTAAAGTGTATGTACAGGGAATAACTTAATTCTTCAAAAAAGCCAGTGCTAACATTTAATTTGTTTTTTCTGATATAAGTAATAATGGAAATAAATAAATTAACTTTGAAACGCCATTATTGTCAATAATCGATTAGTCGCCCGTAACCCTTTCAGTCCCAGTGATGCCATTTGGCATCATCATTTTTCTGATTATAATTTAAAAAATAATAGAGCTGACATCTATTGGGATTAATGAAAAATATTTTCTAATAGAAAAAAGTTTGAAGAATCGAATGATGTGCTTTTTGATATCATAAATGGCTATAGACGATCAGAAACAAATTTCTAAAATGATGATGCCAAATTACTCTTGGGACTGAAAGGGTTAAGGGACCGCCTAAGCATGTTCCAAACTTCATATCGTACCTACCTTATTATATTCCCAGTAAATTTTAACGTTATATTTAAGTTTTTACAATGGAAAACTACAAAGATCCAACACTACTGCATTGTAAGTCAAAAATGTACTTATAAATTTACTGATTTCCAACAATTTCGAAAATTATGTATCCTATTGGTATTATGGATGGTTTATGAAGCACTTAGCACCCTATTTTGAGCAATAGATACAAAAACTTTGAATTGCGCTTTCAAATAAAAATTACTTTTTTACATAGTTTTTTTTTAAACCAGAACATTTTATCAATATATTTTTATAAATAAAGTTAGCAGTTTTATAAATATTTCAGCTGATATTTTCGTAAAATTCCCTATTTATTAATATTGACTTCATTTTTACAACAACAATGATTTTCAAACTTTTATTTCAAAACAAAGAAATGTTTTGTGATGAATAATGAATGTTTCCAAGAAGAAGATTACAATGCTGAAAACAAAAACAACGAAAGAACACAAATACTACTAACGATTGCTATGTCAAAATCTAATCTATCTATCAAGAATCAAATCTTTTGTTTTTAGTTAGTTGCGTAAAACTTTTAATAATTGTCGACATTCGCCATATTTTTCTTACAAATCTTTCTTTTCTTACAAAACATTCTAACTTCCGATACAAAAATAATTATCTCAAGGTTATTAGAAAATTGAAAGTCTTCACTACATTAAAATTTGTTGGTACTACTTCGAATATCCGACTTCTATGATAAAAGTGTGTTTTTATTTCTTACAGAGAAACATGTTGAAACATAAAAAATTACTGGCCAATACTAGACGGCCTGATGTCTTTATTAAAGAGCTTAAGGTAGGTTATACTTTATTATATTTATTTCTACCGTGTATAATGTTTATTTATCCAGTATTCTATCAATGTAACGTCTGGGGATTAGTAGGAAAATACTTATGTCGATGATACAGGACATTGGTCCATTTTCCTCTTAAGGGGGAATGGGCGCGCTGGACCGGGGGTCTCCAAAGCAAAGTGCATCAGTGTTAATCCAATGGCGAAAAAAATATTTTCTTTGCCACATTTCTCCGGCTGTATTGAATATTTTTACAAGCGGATTTTTTATGTGATAAATGTAGCTGACTTACGGGTCCCGACCTTCCCATTTTGAAATGGGTTCGAATATTTTTTTAAATTTTCAATAAGTAATTTTACACAAAATATTCGAAACAATTTCAAAAAGTAGGAAGATAGAGACCTGTAAGTTATCTACATTTATTATTTAAAAAATACCGTTTGTAAAAATATTCAATACAGCAGGGGAAATGTGGCAGAGAAAATAGTTTTTTTTTCTTATTGGATTAACACTGGGGCACTTGAGTTTGGAGACCCGTGGTCCAGCGCTCCCATTCCCCCTTAATACTAAGTTTGTTTTTCTGATAATTATTTTAATAATCTAAATTTGCCATTTCTTAATGACATATTGAATGACTTTTAATTGGGAAAGGGAATCGATGGAGCAGAATAGAAAATTAATTCATTTATTTTTTCTTTTTAATTTTTTTGAAAATATAGCTTTGTCATTGTTTGTTGTTTTATATGTAGTCAAATTTCAGTTCTAAGTTCAAGTTATAAAAATATTATAACAGCAGTAAACAAATTTATAATTGAACATTTTATTAATCGCATGTATTTCGATGGCAAATTTTCTCAAAACATCAATTTTTGTAATCCTTAATTTATATCTTTCATCAAAATATTTTTTTTTATCATTTAATGATTTTTTTATTTAAAATAGTCAGAGGGTTTAAAATTACGAGACCGGTCGCCAATAGCACAGGTGTGTCTCTTGTGTGTCGTTATTTATACGCAACAAAATAAATGATTGTCATATGAATTGCTAAATGTAAAAAAAAATCATGTCCATAGAAAAATGACCTTCTTTCACTAAATGGATGGGATGACTGGAACAAACACGCCGACGCTGACGTCACAGCTACGTGCCCTACAAACAGTCGGCTTCTAATTCGTCCAAGCTAGAACTGCCACGCCTAAATTCACGTCACAGCTACGTCAAATATTGTATTTTATTCCACAAATTAACCACTCTCCGCCCCGTCCGAATCGTCCATTGTTGAAAGGAAGAAGCGTAGTGGGAAATTCTCCAATGAACTTTTTACATTTATCGAATCATAATGTATGGAATTTTTTTTCTTCCACAGAGCCTGGTGGAGATGTCTCTCACCACACCTCTGCAGGATGACTGTATCTACAATTCCCCTCTCGAACTTATTTCAGAACTACTCCAGGAGGTGAGAAACACTTTTTAAATACCTTGTTAACGCGAACTCGCTTAACACGAAATGTTGCTTAAGATGAACTGAAGGCATTTCCCTGGTCACAATATCTATGAGCTAATGCTTAAAAAATTGTACATTATTAGTATATTACATTATAAAATTAGAATGCTTTTTAAATGTTATTTTTTAAAATACTCACTGGTTCAATAAAAAAATTTCCTGACGGTTAACATGAAATTCGGTTAACACGAAATGTTTCAGTGCTCCCTTCGAGTTCGCGTTAACGGGTTTCGACTGTATTTGCATTTATAATTATCTTATGAGTACTAATTAGTGATTATAGCTAATGTTCCAATTTATTGTGGATACAAAGTGAAAATTACCCATCAAAATAATGGGAAACTTTTTGAGAAAAAAATTAAATAAAATAAAATAATGAATAACTGTAACAATGATAATGAAACAATGAACTTAAAATTCACTTCATAATGCTCCAATTTAATGTGGATAAAAAGTGAAAAATTCTGGTCGAAATAATGTGAAACTTTAAAAACAAGGAAGAAAAATTTCAATAAAATGAAATAATGTACAAATGTTACAATATTAATGAAACAATGGAATAACGAGACAAAAATTCACTGTTTCATCTAGATCTAGAAGATATCGCCTTCATTCCTTTATTGAGTGGCGCAGAAATTTTGTATTTCTGTTGTCATTTAACTTCAGATAGACCTTTTCTTTTGAAGCAGTTATAGTTTCGTTGTAACGCCCTTAGGCGTTACAACGAAACCCCCCTAGCGTAGGATCACGTAATCGAGTCCCAAAATAGACAAAGCTTTGTCTTAATTTTAATCCTTACATCAATCATAATCAACTTGCATTGGACAGTTTAACTCTAAATGTGTTCGCGTATAAAATCCTAACGCCTTCTATTAGGCGGCTTTTGGTATCAGCTCAGGTTCTTGGTTTTAATATTATTAAGCGCATACTGTTATGTTCTAGCTCAGAAAAGAGGTTCAGACGACAATGTTGCCCAATAGGTATTTACTGTTTTCTTTGGACACTAAGTAGAAAATGTTTGGCACCAACACATTTTACTTCAAGATGCCTTCGAGTTCAATATCCCATTGAATAATATTGTTTGTAACCATATTATTCAATGAACACGAGAGCTAAAAGCGAGCTAAAAATAACTATATATACACATTGTCAGTCACGCGTTCTCGAATCAATTTGTCACTCTTTTTTCACTACTTTATAAAACCCTAAATTCAAACGGTAGACAAAATTTCTTCTAAGAATGAAAGAACAAGCGTTCTCTGTTTCCATTGCTTTTCTAAGCAAGCAAAAAAAAGAACACCGTGTTACATTTTACACTGCAATAAACTTTTTTTCGCCCTCCAAAAGTTGCTTCAACTGTTACTGGATGTTGCTGTCCAATTATAAAGAAAACGATATTTTTGGGGAAAATTCTGCTTCAAAGCTTATACCTAAATGGGTGTGTAAATGATCAGCAACAAGTCGTATTATGACTTTTTATGAATTTTGAAAACTTTCTTGTCTCTCTCTCAAACATAACAATTACCTATTCACAAAAAAATGTACCAAGTCGGAAATGAACTTGAGTCGTTGTTGCCCTTACCCAGCTAAATAATGGCCTACACTCTTAAAACAAAAGAGTGAAATTCACTCCTATAGGAGAAGTGCATTTTCGGCACCGGAAAGGAGTGAAAATTAACTCAGACTGAGTTAAAAACGCTCGTTTTAAGAGTGTAGGACGCAGATTGTTTTCTTTTATTTCTTTTACCCACTCCGAAAAAGAGTGAAATTCACTCCTATAGGAGAAGTGCATTTTCGGCACGGAAAGGAGTGGAAATTAACTCAGACTGAGTTAAAACCGCTCGTTTGTTTTAAGAGTGTATGTTCCACTGTCACGTCATAAACCGAATTGCGATTCTTTAAATTTTAAATTGTGCACAAAATAATTGTACAAAATAAAATATTTTCTGTTTCAAGTGTTTTTCTAAATAGTTTCAAACGCATGCTACCAAGTTTGCGTCGAATGGATTTACTTTAAACAGATTTACAACACATTAGTGTGACAATCATGAATAAGTTTTCTTTTTTAATAGTTTTCGATATCATTGTATAGGCCATTACCACGTTAAATCTGTATGAATGAAGAAATCTATTTGATCTTAAATTTAGTCGCTGTTGCACTTGTGTCGGCTACTCCAATAAAAGTTTATATTACTACTGTTATTTTTTCACAGCAATCTTTCTTTTATTTTTCCAAAAGTTGCCTCAACTGTTACCAGGAGTGTTGTCATAAAAAGCCGACAAACCAACTGCAACATTCCCACCGCTAAGCTATTATAGCGTCAAATTGCAGTTCTTGTTTCACTTTTAAGACCTCCCGTGTAATTCCTGAAATTTTTAAGTTCATAAAAATAAAAGAGGAGCCCCCAACAATTAGTCTCTGTTTCCATTGCTTTTCTAAGCAAAACCTCACACCCAAACACAAGCTCCGTTGCATTTGCCACATCAAGGTTTTTTTGCTCTCTCCCACTTTTCTCTAAAAGTTGCCGCTCCGGTTATATGGTTAGTTTGACAAAACTTTAACTAATATACGCGACTAAGTGAAAGTAAAAAATTATCTATGGTAAATGTTAATATAAAAAGTATAATTGAACCAAATGGAAGACAAATTTTTATCCTATTTGTATCCTCTTCGATCTGGAAATCCACAAGCGGACTTTTGTAGAATTCACTTCACAAACTTCATTTTACAGTTTTTCTGATTATTGACGTGACGTTCCTATTATAAACGAGAATGTAGGGCAACGAATAACAAAATAAAGTTATTCTTATTATGCTTCTCATTTTAATAGATGTTTCTCAGTTAAATGTCACCTGGGCCCAACTTACAACTTTTGGGGCTCAGGGCACAAGCAAGTTTGGGGGCCCCCACAGTATACATTAATACTTATATGTATGAACATGATTTTTTTTTCATTTTAAATTTGTACAAATACATAATCTTTAACAATTATCTTAAATTTACGTAAGCATTGCCATTTTTCATGTTGTTGTTTTTTTGTAATACATACATCTCTGGTATCACACGAATGTGGGCTACGCTTGGTTAGATGGACATTTATTAGAGGTCTGGTGGACCAGAGACCTATCACATTGTCATATCATTTCATATTTTAAATACATTCACAAATTTTTATTCATTTGGCCATAATTTATACAAATAACGAGGGATGTAATATTTATAGTGACTCTCTTTTGAAAAATGATGGCACTTTGTTCAATTGTATTACGTATATTTATTAATAATTTTTCCAGTAACTTTTTTTTGCACATTTTTTCAACATTGTTCTTTTAAGCAAATTTAGGCACGTGTCTCGTTTGTGCTGTCGGAAACAGGCTCTGAATGTCACACATATGGTCAATAAACATTTAAACATTCATTTGTCAAACTTCCGATTGTCTGTTCAGACTTTTTTTTCATGTGGATGTTGAATCATGTGGATGTATTTGTTTAAATTAAATCTATCACCCCTTACATGTTTGTTCGTGGGTTTTGAATCACCCATTTAGTAAAAGTGGATCTAATGCAAAACAAAAGGACGGTAATATAAATGTGATCTAAGTTTAGTAAATGTTAAATCTTCGAATGTTTTTTTTATTTATTTAATCTTTTAAGTAATATAATTTCCAGAACTTCATTTGGCACCAAAGCCTACTCTATCCATTATTCTATCTCTTACGATTTTGTAGACCTCTTCCACCATTATAAAATCGAGCAACCTTACTACTATTAAACCTATAAAAATAATTCGTGACAAAAAAACCCCTTATAAGACTTCTTCAAACTGACATGACACTACAAAATGTTACAGGGTGTTGTTGTCATCTTCTAAAAACTTCAAAAAAAGAACTCTTTTTATGCAATGCATTGGCACGGGGCCAGAACAAAGGTAAACGAACTGTCCCACCTTCTGGAGGTGTGTCCCATCGAGTTGTAGTTGTGTCCTCTCCGCTCTGATTAGGTTGGCTGCGATCCCATTAGAGTTTTCTGTTTGTTCATTAAGCGTTGGTTACTATGCAAAGCAGACTAAACCTTTGCAGGGGAGCTTGACAAGAGATAATGAAGCACTCTGCGCCTCAAAGGATTGAATGTCAAGGATAGGCGGGATATCGTAATTTGTTAAGTCAGAGGCAATTTTCTTAATTGATTTTCATAAAGCCAATTGTAATCAATTTTTTGTGGGTTTTTTTTTACGAAAAGTTGAATAAATTGACATACTAGTTGGTTGAGCATTGTTGAATTCAATTTTAGGTTGCATTAAGTTATTTTTATTATCTCGCATGTTAATGATGCTGTTTGATTAAAGAAATATTTATCTGAATTATGAAAAGGAGTCTATATAGTTTCTAAATTAATTTAAGCTATAAACGGAATACTTAATAACTACCTGTTAATAACACTAAACTGCCTGAGGGAGGGGGGGGGGATGAACTGCAGTAATCACAACAATAAATTAGACCATTTTTACTCAGAAATAATCTGTCTCTCAGTTTATTTTGTTATGGGTTAGAGTTAATGAGTGCTTACATCATTAGTCTAGATACTGCAGTTTACCTGCAGTAAAATGCGTAGTTATATGTGATATAATCCTTGCGTAAATCGAAATTGCATTTAAAAAAGGGCAAAAAGTTATTCTTGTTTTTATGAAACTGGGGGGAGGGGCGTAAGGCTGAAATACTTATAAAACCATTTCCTGTCTATAAATAAACGAATTATACAGTTCCATTTTTTGAAATATTGTCGGTCGTCTTCGTTATTTGTATAATGTGTTCAGACATCCCGTTTTGGACGGGACAATCCGGCTCTCTGGACCGCTGACATCTCTCTGTCCCACCAAAACGTCCCGAATTTATGTTCAGTACGGAAAGAAAGAAATATAAATAAAATATAGATTTTTACAATAGTTCTAATATAATTTATGTTCAGACCTTAAAAAGACCCAATAAAAATATTTGTTACTTTATATTGATTGCTTAGAATAATTTTAACTATTCTAAGTTATTTCTCAGTTATTGCTATTGTTGTTTTTTAACAGTATTAGCATTATTTAAATTTGAAAGTATTGGGTGTTATATGAAAAAATAATTGGGGGAAGGGGTAACAAGAGAAAGTCCTATTTTGGTTTTAAAAATCTAGTCACATAACATTTGTAGAAAGATCTCCCATCAATGATGGCGCCCGTGGGAATGCTTGACGGCTGTTTTTCGATAGGAAACAGCTGTTTTCTTGGCCGCATAATACTTCCGAAATCAATACTTTCCGTACCAACGCGTGCTACTGCACTCGAACAGTACATGTAATTTGTGGGTGTGTGACATCGCATTGAAGGGTTTGGCACGTAAAAAACAGTTTAAACATGTGTCTCCAACCTTTATAGTGGCTCGTTTGCTGAAAGATTTTCTTAGGATGACCTTTTATTTTGTAAAGTTGCAAACCAATTTGATTAAAGATTTTGAGCCATTTTAACTTATATCAGTTTGCTTTGAAATATTTTTTTCCCTTAACTAAAAATGTAGGAACAACTTACCACCTACATTTATTTTCATTTATTCAAATTGATATAATCATAGTACCTTTACAACGGTGCGTTGATATATTTCACAATAACAGTTAGTACAGCTGCATTTGGCAGTAAACTGCAGTTATTGACCTAATGACTCGGACCATTGTTGCAAGCACTCAATTACTCTAACCTTTAACAAAGTATACTAACAAACTAATTATTTCAGAGCAAAAATGGGCCAATTCATTGTTGTAGTTACTGCGTTACTGTTTACCTGTTAAGTTTTCTTTACAGTAAAAGCTACCAGGTGTCCTAGGAATTAGATAAAAATTAATTTATTTAATTATTTTAGTTTTTAAATCATGAGAAATGGCTGGAAAGGTGATATGCAATCTAAAACGGCTTCTAATTTTTTATGCATAAAAATGTTTCTCTTGCCTAGCTCTTTTATCTAGTCAAACACATTTGACAATATATGCAAAAAAAAATCAGAATTATTTTGCAATGTTTCGATAGTTTCACTTAAAACAGTTACTATAAATTAAAAGATAAAATTACAGTTAAATGTTAACCAAAGTTCTTACCGTGAAACTCGAATTCAATCACCAACACATTCAAAGCAAGACCAGTATCTCCCTACTGTTTCTATTTCTAAAGCTATCATTTAGTTATTTTCGCTTCGAGTCTAATTTGGCGGGAAAATGACTTGCTTATGTATGCTAAGCCAGATATATTATCCGAAGGTCATTGATTCATCGAAATGTTACACAAATCCGAAAGATTTATCATTTATGATGTTTGCTGTAAATGCTATAGCAGGAATGTTTATAGGAAATAATTGTCAGCGTCAAAATATTGCTTTCTTCGACTCCGGGCCTCTTAAAATGGAATATTCTCATTTTCAAGATTGTTAAAGATTTTCGTTTCGATTCCTATTTTATTATGTGATTTTTTAAAAATTAGAAAAATTCCAAACAAGTTTTTGTTAGAATTTTATATTTTAAGTTAGTTTTTATATGTTGTTAATAATAAACAAGTAGTTCTGAAGCACTAAAACATAGAGGTGGACGGACAAAAGACGGTATACCAACGGATGGACAAAATGCGTAAAAAATATAGGCTCTGTTGTCATATCCTTGAAACAAAAACAAAATGAATGTTTTTTTTAATCGGATAGTTAACTTTTGCTATCTAGTAAGATTTTTTTAAAAATCCTAATAATGATGATTTTTAAATTTAAGTGTTTGTTGCATTAAACTTTTCTCATAACAGCTGGGGCCAGCACGTTTTCATAAACCAGCATCTCATTAAGACTTATAATTCAATTGATTAGTGCACACATTTCATACATTAATGAATGTTGTTTGAGCATTAAATGCTTGATGCCATATTGCATTAAAACTATGGTTCTATGCATTGAATAAACAATAAAGTGAGTTTAATTATGCAAAAAAATGCAATTCTGCAACCATTTTGCGGGCTTAAATGACGATATCTAATGTCAGCATGGTCCGATTTTGTTTAGAAGAAGGGAAATCTTCAGCAAGTAAGGGGGCGTCCATAAATTACGTGACTTGTTTAAGGGGGCGGGGTTCTAGCCAAAAATCACCAAATCAGGAGGGGGGGGGGGGGGTCTCAAATATCGCGTTATTTTCCCCGTAAAAATCAAAATAAAATTGCAATAAAATAGGAGCAAAATTCCAGCACAAAATTTTCTGAATTCAAAAATTGGATCAAAATCTTACATGATAATATTTATCGCGGCTCTCCGAACTGTACTAAAAAGTTTTAGGTGAAAAGAACGACCCGTTCTTTTATATAGATTCGATTGGCGTCCCCTTCTTTCTTCTCTTTTTATTAGTTTCAAGTCAGATCAAAGGACACGTGTTCAAATTTGTTTCACACTTCACAAAGAAAAAGAAGACAAAATATGCATCGTTTCCAATGTATTTTCTCACCACATCGACGATGCGCTGCTGTTTTGACTATCCAAGCTTGGGGTTGGCTCGGTTTATTATTTGTTTCGAAGATTCCTGAGTATCACTAACCGTCCAAATATAAAGTTTCGTTTCAGAAAAAAAAGGCGTATCCCGGGTCTGGTGTCTTCTTTTTTGATGACTCCATTCCCCATAATTCCATAATTCTGTTCTTGCTGTGTGTGGGGGGGGGGGGGGGGGCAATTACTTAAAAAGAATAAGGTTGTAAAGTTTTAGCAATAAGCGTTATATTAAATTCAGTAAAAAAATCCCCCCCCCCCCTAAAATTTCAACGACGCAGTCTGCGTCGTTGACCCCCCCTTAGGCACCCCTGCCTTATCCTACTTTAAAAAGAAGTTATTATCTATGCTCGTTAAGACTGACATGGTCAATTGTTCTGCAAACTTATAAAAACTTTAATTCCAACATTACATTAAATATAGTATTTAGGAACGGAACCTTTGCCCTTGGAAAAGAAATGGTCACGATTGCATCGTAAAATATGTATTTAAATATCAAACTCTAATTACAAGAAACGTTGAAACTAATAAAAGTGCTTTATGTCCTATTATCACTTTCATCAAAAGTGTGTTTAAACATTGAATTATATGGGAGACAGAAATAGAATCTGCGTTTCGTGGACGTATATATTTAGTAAGATTTCGGTTTTTGTCGTCGATCTTTTGGTTTGTTTCTGTTCACTGAGTGCCAAAGGTATAATGAAAAATTGTTTGAAAAGACTTTGACATTTTAAAATATTGATATAGAATTTTCGTTCATTTGTTCAAATGTTTTATTTATTTAATCAAATTTATTGAGCAACAAAATATTTCTATATTTATAACTGAATTTTCATGAGCGATGTGTCTGATATCCGTCTAATAGGAGAATGAAATAAACATACCTTATTTTATATTCGCTATAGGCAAACTATACCGCTACAACCATCCTTTGGAGGTTTGTTGTTAAAGAAGTTAAAAAAATATATTAAAATAATTACCATTATTCAAGAAAAATAACTCAAAAAACGCTACAAAACTTCTTACATTTTTATTATAATATTTTTCATATTTCCATTATTTTTTTTTGTTTTAGAGTTCTGTGTGGCTTCCTAAATCTCTGAACGAGGATATAATCTCTGTGATATGCCCACTGCTAGAGCTGACGTCTCCAACACCTGAGATTTGTGAATTCCTCACAACGGTAAGCACACAATCAAAGAGACGTTATACTAAGGGGGAATGGTCGCGCTGGACCGGGGGTCTCCTAAGCAAAGTGCATCAGTGTTAATCCTATGGAGAAAAAATATTTTCTCTACCACATTTCTCCGGCTGTATTGAATATTTTTACAAGCGGAATTTTTATGTGATAAATGTAGCTGACTTACAGGTCCTGACCTAGCCACTTTTTGAAATTGGTTCGAATATTTTTTTTAATTTTCAATAAATAATTTTACACAAAATATTCGAAGCAATTTCAAAAAGTGGGAGGATAGAGACCTGTATGTTATCTACATTTATTATTTAAAAAAAACCGTTTGTAAAAATATTTAATACAGCCGGAGAAATGTGGCAGAGAAAATAGTTTTTTTCGCTATTGGATTTAACACTGAGGCACTTGAGTTTGGAGACCTGCGGTCCAGCGCGCCCATTCCCCCTTAAGATATGAAATAATAAGCAAAAAGTTTTTTTCGAAATGTCAATTTTAAGTCAATATTTTCTATTCTAAAAAAAGAGATATTTGTACTTACATTTTTTATTGAGTTTAAAGAAAATATAATTTTTTTTTCAGTTCTAACTCTTGTGGAACCTTTACTTATTGAAAATATATACATTGAACACTACTTCTAGTCTGCCATTATTTTCATCGAAAAGAATTTTTTTTGAAAACTTTGACTAAACGCTATCTGGAATCAAGCTTTTCAAATTTTGTTGTTCATTCCCATTTAAGGGACGCGGTACCCCAAAAATTAAATCCAGAATTTTTATCGCTAGCATTCAAATTAAACTATTTTTACAAAGAAGTAACATTCAATAAACATATACGAAAAAATGATAAATATTAAAACGTAAGTTTTTTTTCAAAATTAAAAATTTTTAACGTTTTTCAAAATGCTACTTCTCCTACAATTTAAAGAATTTTGCAATGGATTTTTTTTTCAAAATGTTCCCACAACATCTATTAATAAAAGTTGGTATGGATATTGAGCTATCAGTTAAACAAAAAAAGTTATGTAGCTTTATGTATAAAAATGGCCAAAAAATAAAAAAAAATTGTAAATTTTCACCTTCATCATTTTTTAAAAAAAAATCTATTCACACTAGACCTTATCCCATACCAACTTTTGTTAAACGCATATGTTTCAACACAGGAAAAAAAAATTTGGAGCTCTACATTAATTTACCTAAAAGCCTTAGGGTTTTAACCATTCACAAGCTGAAAAAATTAAAAATTTAAAAAATCAACATAAAATTTCAAAAACCATTTTACCAAACCACTATATCATTTTCAATAAACCTCCACCATTATAAAAGAATCCTTCTTTTTTTGCAATATCCTTAGCTCACAGCATTCGAGCATGTTTAATTATTTTCTGAGTAGCCCTAAATCTTAATAATGCGTCCCCTTAAAACTGAACCTTTACATCTCTTCACATACCTTTGCATTAAAAAAAATACGAGGATGTTAAAAATCAGATTTCAATTCTGCCATGTGCTTTGAAACTAAACCTTTACATCCACAAAAAATTTCTGAGAAAGTTAAAAATCATATTTCACTTCTTTTAAGAACAAAGTTTTACTAATGACATTTTTTATAGGTCATGAATGGTAACATCTGTTTATAACTTTGACATTTGGAATTTGAGATAAAAGTATTTTTTCGTCATTCATATCTGTAATAATTTTTGTGTGTGCGTTATTGACAATTGAAACCTTTTAAAATCTTTAGGTTTTGAAAATAATTAATCTCTAATTCTTAAGTTAGCGTTTGTCATTTTAGCAATGCAAATATTTTTTATTTTACTATTACTATTTTATTACTCTGAATTTGATGGAAAAAATCAACCTGTTTTATAAAAATCAATAATACTCGCAAATTCCAATCTGAATGAATTTATTTGGTTAATTAAATATTCATATTGCGTTATATTCGATTTAAATTAATTATATGCAATTAATAAAGAAAACTATAATTTCACGCTTTTTACCTTTTGACCATTCTAGAAAATATTCAGTGTGAGATGTTGTTTTCATTGCTAATAGTTTATTAATTATGAATCAGCATTTTATGAACATTTTTAACTAATAAAGACGATATATGTAAAATACTGAAAAGAAGTATAACTTAAAACTTAATCAAAATTATCAATTTGTAACAATTATTGTTTTTTTTTTAAACTTTTGTAGAACAAGACAGCTATCCCATATTAAACGTAGGACGTCATTATTTTTTTCTATAACCTCCTATTAGCTTATATACTTTTAAATGAATGTTTTGTTTTGCTTTACAACTACAGAATTTATTTTAAACTTTAAGAACTGAAACACTTGGGTATAACAGGACCTAAAATTCACTTTTCAGCCTGTGATTACAAAGTAATAGTCGTTCATTTGTATAAAAAATAACATAGCAAGATTTCATGTGCCTTGAAAAGTTTTTTAAGTAGCAAATTTTGAAATCATTTTGCGCACAAATTGTTAGAATCGACTATTAATTACACAAAATTTGACAAAGTTTGTTTTTAAATTTTTTGGACAAAAATGTGTATTTTTGGTCTTAAATCAACATCCATTAAAACTGATGTGGCCCTTAGCAAATGTTAAACATTAGTTTTTTTAAAAAAAAATTATAGCAAAATTTACTTTCAAATACATATTTGTTTGAAAAATATGTTTATATGAAGAGCATACGGATTGCTGAAAATACTAGTGAACAAAGTCCATAAAAAGCTTTTTTGTACTACAGAGGTTTAAAGTTAGATTTTTATATTAAAGTTATACCTCTTATTTTTTTTTTTTTTAATTTAGCTTCCTAGCTGATATTATCTGAATTTATTCATTGTTGCACTGAAATGTTACATGGTTAGTGCATGCAATTGCAGTGCTAACTCGAAAACGACAAAAAATTTAGTTCACTTGTATTCTGAACCCTCCATATATGTATAATTTTGTTGGGGTCTCAGAAGAAATAATCATATGTATTGCTGAATAGACCGAAATAATCATATGTATTTGCTTAGATAACTTCAGATTAAATCATGCAGAAATGAATAGTTATGATGAATGGTTGGTTAATACCCAATATTTGACCTTTTTTTAAATAATCTAAACAACTAAATCTTCATCATCCCAACTCTAACATGATGATAAAGGTTCTTGTCATACATCATACATATCCATGCGTGACTTACTGAAAGTTGAAGCAGAATAACATGGACATAATTTGTTAATAGTTGGTTTGAAAGAGGTATAGTCGAATTTTTGTCATAAGTAGCTGTATTTTATGTTTTATACAGGGATTGGAAAGTTACTTTTAAAAAGTAACACTGTTACAGTTACAGTTACTTAATTAAAAAAGTAACTCTGTTACAGTTACTTAATATGAAAAGTAACGCGTTACAGTTACTTTTAAAAAAAGTAACGAATCACAGATACTTTTTGAGAAGAATATATAAGAAAAATGTAGGAAGAAGTTATAAGAAAAATTTAAATTTAGCCATCTTACCATTTTTAAAAGAGAACCATGATAAACAAAACAAAAGCTCAAACAAAACACTGAAATTATAAATAATAAAAATTTTTTTATAATTAATTTTAATCCTTTACCCTGATAATCAGAAGACCACGAGTCCATCTGTAAACGAGGGGTATATCAAGAATGATCGTGAAATCTCTGTCACCCCCTTCCAACCCCTCTTCGAGGGGAAGGCCTTTGTTGTTGGTCATTGTTGTAGAACCCATTCAGGCGAAAACACAAAGGGGTTTGGACTGAGGGATCCAACCTGCTTGGCAGTTAGCGTGATTTATTTGAAAACCCTTCTTTTTCGTAGATGCTTGTAATTGTGCGGGGCTTATAATGTGATACATAGAAAGGTAAACAGACAGGGAAAAACATTCGTACTGTAACAATTCTGTCTGAAAGCCGCCGTCACGCCTTTATCAGCTAAAGTGGACAATTCTATTATATGCTTTACTTTTTCCCTCCCAAGAAAAGCTCGTATTTCGGGAATGTGAAATGGAGTGGAAAAAATTTCAAAATTGGCATCAGACAGCTTTCGTAAAGTAACGGAAAAGTAATAAAAGTAATTTTTCGTTACTTCGTTACCGCTAAAAGTAACTACGTTACAGTTACTTTCTGAAAAATGTAACGGCGTTACTCGGCGTTACCCAAAAAAAGTAACTGTTACAAGTAACGGCGTTACAAGTAACGCGGTACTCCAATCCCTGGTTTTATATGTCGATGTTTGTTATGATTATATATCAAAAACTATCGTTTATGTGCTGGGAAGATTGATTCTAACGCGTCTTGGCTCTTTTAAAATTGTCAAGACGCGTTAAAACTGAAAAGCATACTTTGTTGGGTTAAAACGATGTAAAAACAATGTATTCTAATCAATGTATTCTTCCAATGTATTATAATTTAATTCGATATTCAGATAGTTAATTCTCTTCCGATAAGAAATTTAAGTTTAGTAAATGGAGTTCATTAGTTATCTTGGACGCTTATTGTTAGTTTGATATTTGGAGAAGCTGCTTAATTTAAAGTTTTCTTTGTTTTCATTCATAAATCAATATAGTAAATGAACTCACACTCTGAAAAGTATAACTAAGATATAGGGTCCGCTCCGTTCATTGGGGACTTTTAACAATCGTAAATTCAATTGGAAGTCGCCAATGAGTGGACTGAACCCTATATCTTAGTTGTACTTTGGAGAATGTGAGTTTTGTGAATAAACCCTTCACATTTTAAAAACTTGCTACAAGAGTTAACCTTTTCCCGGTAAGGCATTAATGAAATTCTGAAATGGATCTTTAGTCGGTTAAATAATTCGACAGATGATAAAAATTTACAATTTTGTTCGTAATTAAGTATAAATATAAAGTTTAGTTCGATGTTTTTTTTTAATACAAGTAATTATTTAAATAATCGTGCCTACAACTTAGATACAGTGAAGTGAAAACGCAATTTCGAAAAAATATCGTTACTTACAATTTAAGTGAGTTCAAATAATAAAAACATTCTCAATTTCGAGACATATCGATTGGTGTAACGATTTTCCTGAAAATCCGTGTTAGCTTTTCCGCGCAAATTGCGATATACTTCCCAGACAAGAAACACTTGACTAAACAACACAGACAAACCCTGCATGTATATCTATATTTTATTACGTGTAAACCATATCTTAAAAACATTTTCAACACGAAAATAAAATACTCCATTCAGAAGTATTATTTAGTAGTCGAAACAAAAGCTTATGCTTGCTCTACTTGTTTAACTATATTCTTGTATAAAAATGAAATGAAGCTCTTAGTGACGTCATACTATCCGTTCGGTCCGGGTTGTCGGCTTTTCCAGAGAAAAAAGTACGAAATCTAATCTGACGTTTCTATTGGCCGACTATACTTTTCATAGTCCGAACAGGTTTCGTTCCTTTCTTTTGGAACACCCGACAACCCGAACCTGATGGATAATATGAGTCACATAGAGCTTCTCTGGCCTTGTTAGTTGAGTCTGTTGTGGCTTTACCGTTCTTTTATAAGAAAAAGAAACATCTAGTTTTTAAGTCGTAGATTACACATTTTATCTACTTTTAACTCCTTTATCTTTCTTTTTTTTTAACTTCATGATTTTTTACTCTGACTTTGTTTTTTTTTGTTGCAGTAATAAAAATCATTTGCTGAAATCTTATGAAAGCTCTTTATGTATTACATTAAAATAAGACTTTCTCTTTATTTTTATAAAAATATTGTTTGGCACTTACAATATTTCCCTTCCTCCTTCTTCCTATTATACTTAGGACTCAATATTCTTCTATAAATGTAAAATAGTTGAAGAATTAGGGGGAAAAAATTCTAAACATGGGAACAAAATAAAACTTGAGAGAAACAAGTAGGTTTGTAACAGAATCTGTCACTTAACCCGCTTCCACACATTTGTGTTTAACAGGAATAAACGCGCCAAACACAACATTAATTCTATATTAAACATTTACACGCCAAATTTGGCTAGTTCCATTTATTTTATTTCGAAAATTCAATAATTATTACTTATCGTTTGCAAAAATTAATTTATATTTCAAAGAATAAATATGTAATATTCCTCGCACATTCCTGCATTTTTTTATGCCAAGTTAGAATTTTCTATGCATCTTTCTTCATACATATATAATGAACCATCAAAAGAACTCTATTGTGATATTACAACAATCCAAACTGAATTATATCACATAAATAAATATTTATATTTTTTTTTCAAATAAAGTTTCTCGTACGTTTAACGAAATGGCAACAGTGGAAATATTGAATAAAAATAGAATTTGCATGTTATTTCAATGTAGATTAAATTTTTAGTTATTTAAATTTTAAATAAACTTCTAATTTAAATTTTTTAATGAAATTTGGAATGTAGCCTAATCTGATTTTTTGCTTCAAAATGACGTATCCCACTTGTCTGTGGGACTTGTGGTTCTTTCTGTGAAAGTGGGTGACGGGCGGACAGACGGACGGACAGACAGACGGACTGAACGATTATAAAACCTTCCACTTTTTACGTTATAAACGTAGTGTGGAAGCTAAAAAGCACGTTGAGAATAAAACTTGTTTAGTCAAATTCAGATAAATCCGGTTTAGTTTTCCAGCTTCTCAATTTAAAAGTGCCATATTTAGATCACATGAAATGTGTGTTGATTTTCGAAATCTTATAATATTTTAGAGTTTTTTTAAAAAAATAGTGTGGATTTTAATTGCAATATTTAAAATATATTTACAGTACTGCACGGAAAATCCCAGATCTCGCATCGTGTTGGAAATGTTTACGCCTATCATACAAAGAATACTCAAGCACAATATGGTAAGTTATCTGTTACTCTTGTAGTACGCAGATTTTCAATTTAGTATTATTCGTTGCATAAGTAGTGCTCTATAACATTTAGAGACATTTTATTCCAATAAAAAATAAAGAATTATCTAAATAAAATTTATAATTGGTTTTCCCTGCTTCTTCCTTAAGGGGGGCTATACATGTAACCACCTGAATTTCGATCGTTTTTCAGATACATTATTAAAAGGGAAGAAAAACATGAATCGTTTTAAAATTCAGAATGTTTATACATTATACATTAAAATACAAAAATTAGATTTTTTGTTTTAGTTTTTTCAAAATGGCCGCCGTAGTCACTCATCACCTGAGACCCTAGCAGATAAAAGTATCTATCGGCGGGAATTCTAGCTACTCCAAAATTGATCTGAAAGCAAAATTTTATTTGAAAATGTTCATAAAACTTACATCTTCAAGTTAAACCAATAAAAAATCAAAAAAATTTAAAAAATTTTAATCTACAAGCCTCAGAATAAAAAAGTTATATTTTTTTTTACCTTTTTTTCAAAGGTTTTCGGGTAAAAAACTAATTTTTTTTCAAAAAAATTTGGAATTTTTTAAGTTTAACTAGAAGATAATACTATACAGAAGACGCATACCAAATTTTATAAAGATCAATTGAGAACTTTTTGAGTTATCTTGCCCGCCGATTTAAAAAAAAGTAGTTTTGAGATAAACGTGCTTAAAATTTTGACAAAGCCCTCAGCGCCGAGTTGAGGTGAATTATTTCAATAAGTTTTTAATCAATAAATAATACGAATTTCATTTTAAAAATGTGCAGGCATATTTTTGAGATGTTATTTTAACTTTTAATGAAATAAAAAAATCGATTTTTACATGTATCGCCCCCCCTTAATTCTCAAATATCGTTCTGTATTCGTATACTTCAAAGAAATAAAAAACGTTACTGACATTAAAATGATAAATGATTTAAGCAATAAAGATATGTGATACAAAATGAAATCTCTACCATTTATGTGGCGTTTTTTTATATATTCAATTCATGTTATTTTAAGGTGTTTTATTAAGGTCCTTTCGTTTTCCAGGACTTTGGTAAATATCCCAAAACTAGAGTTTTCGTCCAAGAGTACATACAAGCACTTAGTTATCAAAATGACGGAAGAAAAGTATTGGAAAAGTTCATCAATAGGTAAATAACATGAATTCTTTGGTAGATTGTAAACGAGGGATGTCAAGGACAACACTCAGAAAGACAATTTTAAAATGTACCGAATTATCGTATGAGCACGGCTTTAAAAATTCTTACAAAAAGGTTTTTTTGCTTATAATTTTCTTTATTGACATTTTTTTTATTTAAAGTTCAATAAAGGGATAATTTAAGTCAATTAAGTTAACTGGTTTTTAATCAATATTTACTAATTAATTTTCTAGCATTTTTTGCAAAAAAACTTCCTTTGTTTGGTCTGATTAAAGTACAAACGGACATTAAAATTGAACAATAACTGATAAAACATAAATATGAGCGTACATACGATCCTGTACTCAGAAAAAAATTGTGTTCAAACAGCACAATTGGAATACAAGTATTGTGTTAAAATGGCAACATTACAATATTATGTTGTTTCAATACAAGAATTGTGTTAAAGAGCAGATGCCGATCTACATTTCGGAAGAATACATGCGCGCGTGCCGCGCCTTCAACGCAATTTTTGTTTGCGATTTCGCCAACCATGCAATATTATTTGGTCAATACAATTTTTGTATTGTTTCTCTACTAATAATTGTAATAACTAGGAGAAACACTATTTTTTTTTAAATAACTCCATTACCATGAGAAACACATTTTTTTTACTGAAAAGTCAGCAAAAGTATTTTTTTTAATACACTATTACTCTATAACATACTATAATATACTCTATAACACTATTTTTTTTAAATAACTCCATTACTATGAGAAACACTTTTTTATGAAAAGTCAGCAAAAGTATTTTTTTTTAATGCAAGTACGGTGAACCGAACTTGATCCGTGGCTTGTGAAAACTGGGTGCGTAAGACATAATGTGTGGTTCTTCTGTATCGTTGTAATTGAGTGTTCTTGCTTTGGCAGTATCCACGGTGTGTCTAGTTCGTGCCCTCATCCCCGAGTACTGCCAAATCTCGTGTCCGTGTGTCTCGCCGCTGTGTACGCCCTGTATGAGGAGAAGAGGAAGTGAGTAGTGATATTACCATACTTTTACTATAGTCTGTTGTTGGTTTTGTTTCTATGTTTAAAATTTATATTTGTAAGGGTTTGTTCTGTATTTATTTATTATGTTCAAAGATTTTACAACGCGCAAAATTCTACGTTACTGTAAGAGGCAATTTCGCAGTCATTCTGTGGAGGTTCACCATACACGCAATCTCAATATGCAAGCAACAACTAGGTGGCGCTGATTTACAACCACGTTCCTACCACTATTCCAGATTACAACGTTAATAGTAGTATATAAGCCGAGGTAACTCATCTCCACCTCGAGGATCCTTTTGGTAGACTGTGGGTTACTGAGGCAGCTACAATTCCATATAATTATCGTATTTCCTCCAACTTTGAATGCGTTGTTAGGTTGAAAATAATATTCCATCAGAAAAAAATAATAAAAAAATTTAATGAGTTTAATTATCGTCTTCATGAGGGAATAACATAATGGCCACGATTTGGGACTTTAGTTATAGTGGCTAAAAGAGGCCTCGTCTAGCCACTGTACTTTTGCCCCATTGGGCTGGTTTGTGGTGCTGCCATCTACAGTTTATTTTTTAAACTTTACACCTACGGCAGAAAAAAACATTTAGGACCGTTATTTATTTATTTTTAAGAAAGAAGACCGATCTTATTGAAAACTATTCTTTAAAAATTAAAATATTTGGATAATTCATTTTCATCTCATTCTTATTAATTATTGGGATTTTTTTTAGTTGGAGTATAGAAGATAGAAATGATGTTTCTGTTTTAAATAGCGACTGGGAAGCTAGGCTTGTTTCTTTTATTTATATACTGGAACTCATGTAAGTATGGGTAATAGTATTGATTCAAAAAATACACACTTACTTCATTTACTTCAATTATTTAAAATTCTTAAAATTATATATGTAACTTTAACAGTTATTCTATTAAATGTTCTCTTAGAAATAATGATTAGTCTTTAAATCCCATGCATTTTTACAGAATAATAAATGCGATTTTTTTTAATAAATATATATATATAATATATATATATATTATATATTAATTAAATATATATTATATATATATATATATATATATATATATATTATATATATATAATTATATAATATAATATATATAATATATAAATTATATATATATATATATATATATAAATATATAATAATATATATATATTATATATATAATATATTATATATATAATATATATAATTTATATATATTATATAATTTGAATAACTTGAAAAGTGATAACAATAAATAGAAATCAGTAAAATTTAAATATAGGTAAATTTATTGTTTCAATTAACGTAAACTAAAAATTTATTCTTGAAGTTATTCCACATAATTATTTCATCGCTTAACACAGTTTCAATTTAACATTTTTAATGAATTTAAACATTTCTTGTCCAAAACGATATACTCTATGCTTTTTAGTATTTATCTTTACATTAATGGTGATTATTATTGTTAATGAAGATCTATTCATGAGGATTGGTTACCCGGACTCTCTCAACTGTTACAGCCCATCCCTTTTCCCGATGAGTAAGTCACTAATTCTTTAAATTTCAGTTTTACTAACCCTTTCTTTGTTTAAACTTTATGCATAACACTTTAAACTAAAAGAAACGAATATTTTCGCTACTGAAGCATTAAAGTAGTAAATGACACTTGTGTGACGTCAAAAAGATGAAAATGGAAATTCGGTAGTGATCATTTTTTCTACAGTTAGCGGCTTTGATTGTTAGAATCTAAAGATTATTAGTTCCAAAATCGGGTCACATCTATTTAGTAGACATTAACGATGTTAAAAATACATAATTTAATCGTGTTATTGTATCATCATTATAAACATGACATAACTAATTCATTTTTTTAAAAAGTGATTTCTACATTATTCTCTCTTATTTAATACGACATATATTCAATGAACTGATATTTTTGTGAAGTGTGACTTCTTTTAAACACAATGAACAAGTAACTCTAAAAAATTATCCGGTGTCATAAATAATAAAATTTTATTTCTTTTAACATATGCTAAGAAAATACTATTCACTAAGTTGGTAGTACTTTTCTATGGTCTTTTTTAATTATTTTGTTTTTAGAATTATAAAAATATGAAAGCTTTCAATAAAATAAATGAATAACTTAGGCAGCAAAAAGTACGAAATCCTCTTGGAATTTTGATATTTTTAAGCTTAGGAAAATTCAGCAATATTTCAAACAAATATCCAAATTTACTCCTGCAAAATGTTTATATTTCTTGAGAAAATGTTTTGTTTCTATGCTACACATTTCGGTTTTATAATATATTAATTTATATTTCTCTTATTTCAGCGCTCTTTCACATTCACTCTTCACAAAGTAAGTCTTACTTTATAATCCTTGTTTTAATGTGTTTTATATTAACAATGGGTTTTAAAATTCTGCCAAAATACTGAAGGAAAGTTAAATTCTTCTTGTAAACTTTCACGTAACATTCATTAAATACTTGCTGCCAAAATGTATATTCACTTTTTAGAAAAGTAGTGATGGTAATTCGAGATAAGTATATGAGGAAGACAATGACATCTTGTTTACTTCAAAATAAATAAAAGTAAAATATATACAATCAAAAAGAAGAAAACATCGAAAATTAGCCCCCGGTCTCCCCTACTTAAAAAAACCATACTATTAAATGCATAATTGTTTGACAACTATGTTTATATAAATAATATAAGCTTAAGATTTTTTTTCGGTAGTTACGAGGTTAAATCATTCGTTATTACTTCCATTCTCCTATGCAGAAGCTTGAAGCCGGTGCTGGAGCGGATTGCTGCAGATCCCAGATGCGAGGTGCATCTCATGGTGCTTGGAATCCGGGACGAGAAGGAGGGGTGGCTCCACCTCTACTGCCCGGGAGGGGTAGCTTGCGAGGACGATGGAGACCTGTGGAGCCACATGGTGAGAGAGACATACACTACTTTGACCATTACATGCAGTGGGCAGGTAAACTGCAGTAACCACAACAATGAATTGGACCATTTTTGCCCTGAAATAATCAGTCTTTTTCAGTGTGTTTTCTTATAGGTAAAAATTAATGAGTGTTTGGATCATTGGTCCAAGTTATTGTTGTGGTTACTGCAGTTTACCTGCCCATGGCAGATTACCCGACTTGATCAACTGTACTGGAGTAAAAGGCAAGTCCTAATCAACTTACAAGCCCTGAGAAGCTCTCGAAAATACGTACGTGGACGGAATCATTGACGTCATTGGTTTCGAGTGCAGAGAGATGAAGAAACCTGTTCGGAACCAATCGGAACCCTAACAATATAGTCAGCCGTGAACGAGTGGTTCTGACTTGTTTCGAGTTTAGGTTTCTTTATCACAACGACACTCCGAACAGTGACACACGAGTGTTTGGAAGAGCTTCTCTTGTAAGTTAAATAGGCCTTGTATAAGGCCGAAAAATTAATTTTCAATTTGAATTAAGCATATTTTAATGCAAAACTTAGTGGTAGATCATGTGTTGACCTCGTTACCTGACGGCGGTTCAAAATTACGAAGCCGCCCACCAACAAACAAAACCGTGTTGCTGCTGATACAGGGTGGGGAAAATAAAAGTGGCCCCGGTCTAGAGATAGGAATACGTTGAAATGCTTGGCGAGAAAGCTCTTGAAGCCGCCTGAAAGCTTTCAATTGGAAATAAAATATTATTCAAGCATGCAATGGTTTCACTTGACAAACCCGTTTTTGCATTGGTTGGATTGGATTAGCATCATAGAGCTACTCATGGACTATTGGCCAGTTCAGATCGTAGGGCGTCAGTGTGAGTCGCGACTGTGTTAGTGTACATTTATCAATTCACAGGTGAAGATGAAACTCACAGTACAGCAGCGAGTGTTCATTGTAGAAAATTGTATTAAAACGAATTCGTGGGAAAATGTGGCCAGTTTTTTGTAAAAGAATTTAAAGGTGTAAAAGGTCCTAAAAAGAGTGCTATGCAACGAATAGTTACGAAAGGGCGTCAGACAGGATCTGTATTGAACAAGTCCAAAAACATTCCGAAACGGGTCTGAACACCAGATTTTGGGTCTTGCAATCAATTTAGAATGTTTTGTATTAACAAAAACAAAAGGTCCGATTCTCTAGGATAAATAACGACCGAAATAATCACTAAGTGGGAACTTTTTTTGATCAGAGCTCTACAAACCTTGTTTATATTTCATTTCAACTAGCTTCTCAAACCATAGCGTAGTTGCAGGCAAAATAAGTCGCCAAGCGTTTGTTTGGGCTTAATATTGAAGTGATCAATAGCTTCAGTTAGCAAACCTATTTTTGTATTGGTTTTGGACTTGGCAACATTTCTGTCTCATTCTTATCTCCACGTTGGGACCACTTTTATTTGCGCCATCCTGTATTAAGGGAGACGTTGTAATGCGATTCAACTCAAAAAGGGTACTATATTTTAAAGCTCCATTGCAGATTTCCGTGAGAATGCATGTCCCTCTATGAAGCACTGCTTTAATCGAATTAGATTTTTACAAACACTCATCACATTAATTGCAGTTACCAAGTCCTTGCAGATCAAGCAAGTGTCGGCTCGTCACTTGACTGTGGTTCTAAATTATGTCGCCCATCGCCAATAGCCCTCGTATAGCTCTAGTGTGACTATAATTCAAAACTCACCTAACCTTGCAGATCCAGTACTTAGCGTTTCATTATCCGTTAACACAGGATAATGAAATTAAATTGACTGAACAACCAGACCGGCTTTCGAAAAATAACTGTTGCTGTAGAAATAACTGCATACCTAACTTACTGTAAACCTACTTTTTGGCCACTCTGTATATTTAAAGGCTTTTTTGAAGAATTTCATGCGAGAGTTTGTCAATTGTCACTCTATGAGCTACTTCTTCGGCCAACTTGGATTTTTACAAATGGATCACACTACTTACTAATTTCGACTCCTTGCAGATTCAGCACTTGCTCCAGTGCTGCTGCCGCCGGCGCCGCTTCTTGGAGCAGCACTTATCTAAACAAGTAGGTCCCTGCATGCTTCGGGCCCTGCGCGACGATCCGGCGCTCCAAGGAGCCCTCTGCGCCATGCTGGAGCTGGAGGCGGTGCAGAACCGGGATCTGCAGCTCCAGATCGCCACCACGCTCCAGAGCACCACGCAGGGGAAGCAGCTGTACGCTGTGCTGGTGCAGCGACAGCAGCACCTCAGGGAGCTGGTGAGTAACTTTCTTTGTTTTGGGGGGGGGGGGGGGGGGGTTTGTGTCCGTGGAAGATTTGAATGGAGGCTATCTGAAAGATGGTGTTTTGTTGTATGCCATTAGTATTAAATAATCAGCCAATCTTTTGTTTGGGCTAATGTGGAGCGATCATGGCTTCAATTGATAAACCGGTTTTTGCTATGTTTTTGATTCGGCAGAATTTTCATCTCATTTTAATCCACATGATTTCTGTCGATTAAAAAAACTTATGAAAACAATAAGAGGACCATGTTAATTATTGAATAATTTAAAAACGAATTAAAATACTAAATTGCCTAAGTTATTGATTTTTTATTAAAAAAATATGAAATAGTATAAAAGAAATTAACGATTTTAAAATTAAATTTCTTTAATTGCAATTTTTTTTATCGAACTAATACAAGCTTGTATTTCTTTTTTAGCAACAAAAAGGTGGACCAAGAAAACTTACCCTTCCATCCAGGTCAACGGTGAGTTCATTGAAACATTTTAACACATAAATAGTTCATTGAAACCTTTAGACGCATAAAATATGTTCACCTTAAAATGTAACGTCAATTGAATGTGCAACAATATATTTTTCAATTTCGTGGTGAGTATATATACTTGAATGAACTGTTCTTAGGATGCTGACGTGGCGAAACTGCTGAGCTGCGGGTCCTTCGGCAACCTGGAGTGTCTGTCGCTGGCCTTCACCCAAGTGACCAGCGCCTGCGCTGAACACCTCATCAAGCTGCCAGCTCTCAGATACCTCAACCTGTGGTCCACGCAGGTAAAGCTTACTAAACACTTTCAAGAGCAATAGATTCACTAGATATTGGCTTTACTAACACAGACTAAGTCGTGACAAGATTCGAAGCGATTACCTTCTGACTCCCTGACCATTCAACCGCCCACTCGGTAATCTCGTGGTTCATTTCGCTGCCGATAGGAGATTTCGTGATTCAAAAGCACTGTGTGCCTCTTAATCTTCAGAGGCACAAAAATTCAAAATGGACATTATTGTGATTGTTCGATTCACTAGATACGCATTAAATTTCATCAGGCGGTGAAAAGAAGGGTTCACCAACTCGCTTTAAACTAAAGTTTGGCACGACCCTTGTATATATATAAGTACAAGTTTATATGGAGTGGCTCTAAACAGCAATTAAGCTATAAAGCAATTTGTCATTTGGTTTGAGGAAGAACAGTGGAATGCGGTTTTGATGAAATGATGGAGCATTGAGATTTGATTATGTGGTGTCACAGGGATTTAGTTTGTTAAAGAACAATGAAGGCGATGAACCAGTTAAGTTGGCAATGACAAGTCCTGCTCAAATTTCCAGGATTTTTGTTTAAATCCTCAATTATGATACTTCCTACACAAACTCCTGTGAATAGGCATAAGATTGAGACACCAAGTTTAGTCTTCTCTTAGTCAATTTTTCAATACATTAATGGTGTTTTGTATCTAAATAGCTTATTTTAGAGATGATCCAAATCCACTCTCACTTTTTTTCGAGTACATGGTCTTAAACCTTAACTTTTTAAGCCCGAGCGTCTTCAGTGGTGCCATTTTCGGTAATTTATCATTAAATATTCACCCTAAATATCATTTAAATAGTTCCTGTATTAAACAGTTTGAAACAATAAAAAATATTAAAAACACATTTCCCAAATATTTTTTTTTAAATTAGTAATCAGAAGGACAGATGCTGTCATAATAGCTCAGACAGTAAATTTTAGAGTACATTACCTATTCAATTTGTATTCTGTACATGGTTTGCGCCTCAAGCCTCGTATACTACAAGTATTAATATAATAGTACAGGCATAAAATCATGAATAATTCAAGTTATTAGGTTTTTTTTAAGTGTATTAATTTTATATAGATATAAACCACTCTTAACAGAAGCTTTCTATTTAATACTGTAATATATGTTGTAGTTTGGTGACGGCGGGTTGCGACTCATCTCCGAGCACCTCAACAAACTACAAACCCTGAATCTGTGTGAGACGCCCGTGAGTGACAAAGGACTCCAGTGTCTAGCCAGTAAGTGAACGCATATTGCAACTCATATACTTATTTCTATAGAATTTTGCAGTGTTTTAGGTTAAATGTCAGTGTTTCCCCGCTCCATAGAGCTGACTATATTTAAACGAACATAACATCGTGCAGAAATATTGCTAAAAAAATCTGATATAGACAATAAATTTAATTTGAGTAACGAAATTTGACTGCGAAATGACAGGTAGTTTGTTCTAATCATTATTATTTAAAAAAAATGTATTTTAATAGTTTTTAACGGATAGCGCAACGGCACAGGTATAAAACCATTAAATATATATTTAGATAATACTGTGAGGCAAGAAATTAACGATTAAATTAACTATTTTTATTAACAAATATTAAGATTTTATCTACGCAAAACAGAATCAAAACGAGGGTGCCGCAGCACACCTCTCTACACAGAGTTTTCGAATGTTCTGACGAATGTCGTTGCGAAATTCAAAGTGTGGACACCGCCACTGTGACGTAATCAGTTCGCGACCTTTCAATGGACGGCTGTGTCGTGGCGCCCTCTGTTCGTTGCGAAATTCAAAGTGTGGACACCGCCACTGTGACGTAATCAGTTCGCGACCTTTCAATGGACGGCTGTGTCGTGGCGCCCTCTGTTGATATGGGATCAGACCATTCCCACAATACTAATTAAAACAAACTACTTGTCACTTCGCAATTAATTCGTGTTATTCGTTTTTAATTAAACTTGCCTCTCGTCAAAAACATCGGTAGTTTTGAAGCAATAACTATGCATGGTGTTATGTTCGGCAAAACATAGCATTTACCCTACAAAGCAGAAAAACTGGCATTCACTATTAAATTACGTTGAGCATATGAAAAAAAATATTGCATAATGTAGCAAGTGTACAGTTATTAGATTTTTATAAAACAACGTAACTAATTAAGTAGATTAAAATGCGATAGACATTGTCTAGATATTGTTTTTATATTGTTTTTAGTGCAACTGATATTCATTAGAAGATATTCATTAGAAATTATTCATTAATTCATTAGAAGTAAAATATATTGAATTAAATGTAATTATAGGAAAGGAAATCTATGTTTGTAATTGTAACTTTATGCCATACAAAGCATGCATATTTTTTGCATGTTCCTTTTGGGGTTTCTTTTACTTGTGTAGGTGTGCAAGAATATGAAGGGGTAATTTCAAATAACTGTAGTGGAAGTCACAATTTCAGAGGAAATTACAAGCTTTTTAGATTGTAAAAATAAATCAAATTAAATAAAGCACGTTACATTATTTAGTTTTAATAAGTGTAGATAAGATATTCCGCTAATTTTTAGCTTCCACACTACGTTTATAACGTAAAAAGTGGAAGGTTTTATAATCGTTCAGTCCGTCCGTCTGTCACCCACTTTCACAGAAAGAACCACAAGTCCCACAGACAAGTGGGATACGTCATTTTGAAGTAAAAAATCAGATTAGGTTACATTCCAAATTTCATTAAAACATTTAAATTAGAAGTTTATTTAAAATTTAAATAACTAAAATTTTTTATCTACATTAAAATAACATGCGAATTCCATTTTTATTCATATTTTCACTGTTGCCATCCACAAGTCCCACAGACAAGTGGGATACGTCATTTTGAAGCAAAAAATCAGATTAGGCTACATTCCAAATTTCATTAAAAAATATTTTAATTAGAAGTTTATTTAAAATTTAAATTCCATTTTTATTCGATATTTTCACTGTTGCCATTTCGTTAAGCGTACGAGAAACTTTATTTAAAATAAAAATAAACACTTTTGAAAGAATATTTATTAATGCGATATAATTCAGTTTGGATTCTTGTAATATCACAATAGAGTTCTTTTGATGGTTTATTATATATGTATGAAGAAAGATGCATAGAAAATTCTAACTTGGCATAAAAAATATGCGAAGTTTCGCTTTTATTTTTAAAGCATCAATTGCACTAATTATATATTTTTCGAACTGTAACTTAATTTAACAAACGATAAATAACTGAATTTTCGAAAGAAATGTAAATGGTAAATTGTGGCGACACAAAGATATTTATTAAAAAAGATTACATTATTATTCTTCGAACTTCAAACAAATTAAGCAAACGATAAAGTCTAATTATTAAATCTGAGAAAGAAGATTAATGAAAATAATTAATTTCATCGTTTAAATGTTTAATTACAACTAGCTAAAGGCTCTGTTTGTCGAATTTCTTTCTGAGGTGTATAAATCGTTTGTTTCCTGTTGAGCACAAATGTTGTGTGGAAGCGGTTTAAGTGACAGATTCTGTAACAAACCTACTTGTTTTTATTTAATATTAAAAGTTGTGGTGCTAATCACTTTTTACACACGTGACTTACACTACGGAAAGGGTAATTTTGCATGGAATTGGCCAAATTAATTAAACAATGAATCGTGTCCATGTATTTACAATTTTCTTTCTTTTTTTCAGACATGAAAAGTCTAAGAAAACTTAATTTAAACAGCACCAGCTTATCTGCGCAAACATTTGAAAAACTCAAGGTAGGTTCTGCTGTTCCGCCATAGTAATTGCAAAACTAATCATGACTTAAAAAAAAATTCTAACAAACTTGGCAAATCAATAAATTCTAAGATTTTTTTTTCGTTTCAAACGCATGTAACATGAAAACTGCTGGTGAAATTAAAGTAATATTTTACGTGAGATTTAGTTAATTTGGTTTTGCAAAGTGCAATTAATGCGTTGGAGCAATAGAATTTAATTACCAAAATAACAGGGAAGTGATGTAGCAATGTAATTTGGTTATGCAAAGATCAATCAAGCCATGCAGCAATGGAACTTGTTATGCAAATTGATAATAGTAATAATAATTTGTATAAAAATGCATGGTAACTGGAGAAGAGTACCATTGCACATTTGCTCTTTTCCTAATAAAACTTTTATTTTTAGCTAGTGATTCTTATAAATTTCAATCCAATATCGCTTGTTGTTTAACATTTTTATTCTCTTTTTAAATAGAATTTTTTAAGGGCATATCGCACGGACGCTCATTCATACATCCAAACCCTCAACGCAACTAGATAAACTTTTATTACAATTTTGACTTCGCGAAGTTGGACATAGGGTTGCCAGAGTTGAAAGAACGGTTGCTCGCATATTCTATTTTCATTCAATCATAAATAGAAATTCATACTCATGTTTGGCGCAAATTTATGTTTGTTCATCAATGTGGCTGAATCTAGGCATGCGCAAGTTCAGCTATTGAAAAAGTAGGTGGCGCAACGGTCGCGTCTGACTCCAGATCAGAAGGTTGCGTGTTCACATCACTTCCGGGTCACCATGTGAAGTAGACGAGACTCTCAGTAGTCCACCGGAGTGTTTCGTTCTCCACTAGAAATATAAATTGATCCAGCTTAACTTTGAAGAATTGAATTATTTACGGAGAAATATCTCAACAAATTATAGAACGCAACAAACAACCATCATTTATTTACAAAAACCGGAATGTTACTACAACGTTGCCAGATCCCTGGCATATCGTGATATAAATCGGGTTTACATGACGTCCCAAGCAGCATAAGAGCCGCCATCTTTATAGTGACGTAGTGTCTTTTCGCTGTGACGAAAGCAGTAATCTATGCATCCAACTTTTGAGTTTTTCGTTAAAGATATGGTTAAGTTGTGGGTTGAGTTGGAGAATTTTTGCTCATGTGATATGCGCTTTAATCATTATGACTTTTATTTTAGTAAATATTAGATTTTTGACGAATTTTTATTAGTGCAAGTTTTATCATTCCTTTTCTTTGCAGCAAAAGTTGCCAGCCTTACAAGAATGTGATATTCGCTACACAGACGCTTGGTGACGGAGTTATTTTTCGGACTTTCAGATTATCTGAAGAAATATTAAATAAATGAATGTCTTTTCTATCTTATGATTTCTTGAGCTTTTGAACACAACCTGTAAAACTTTGAGCAGCATGTGAATTATTCAATTGAAATGTTTAAAAAAAAACTATTTACGTTAAGTGAAAAATGAAAATACTATACTATAAACTGAAAATGGACTAAATTTTTAACTACTGGTTGCTCCTACTATGTAGGCTTAGTTTGAAGAGAAATACATAAATGAATATAGTGTGTACTTAAAAGAAGAAGTTTTATCGAAAAAAATTGAAGATAAACTATTTAATTTTATGTACTTTTCGTAAGAGATTTTATAAAATAAGACTTTTTATTATTGAAAAAACTGATGCGTTAGTAGCAACCTTAAAAATCCTGATTTGGATTTTAAGGTATTTATTTTCTCAATAAGGTACAATAGCGTTTTTAAATCATTAATAAGATTTAAGGACCATTAACAAAAATTTTGAAATCTGATTTGCATTTTATTGCAAAAATCATTGATGGCTTAAAAATAGTAAGCAAATTAAAACGACATAGTTTAAAAATATATTTTTTAGTCTTAATAAAAGTAAAAATATACATCATGCATGAAAACATTTATTTATATGTTAATAAACTCATAATTAACAATTTTACATACCACAATAAATTCCTAAAATTCAAATAAATTTTTTTCATTTACACTGCCACGGCCTGTACTTAAACTCAAAATTAATTTACTCCTACAAATCCTTTTAACAGCACAAAACGCAAAAAAAATTGTAGTTTTAAATTGTTTTTAATTTTTTTAGTAAGAATCCCCCCCCCCCCCCCCCCCCAAAAAAAAAAAACATTGTTATCTTAACATCACAGTAACAAATTTGTTATTTTTCGTGAATTTAATTAAAATAATACACCATAGTATAAATTGAGGCATACTATTTTTTTGTTGGTATTTTATATATAGTTTTGTTTAGTTGTACTTAAATTATTTTGTTTTATATCAGCTTTTAAGTATATCAGATACTGATATTTTTTTTAAATAATTTTTTTAATAGTTTAACTAGGCTTTTTAGAGCATCAAGTGTGATTATATGATAGTATTTAGAAATAAACCTTAGGTAATAGATATTTACAAGAATTTTTTTCTGCACTTAGTTCTGAAAATTGTTTGTACTTATAATGCTTTGTTTTATGTTTATTTATTGAAGTAGTTTGTGCAGACCAAGTATAAAAGAAAATTTCTTCATACATGAAATTTCGGTACATTAAGCATTTATGTACAAGTCATTAATAATTTTTTTTACTGTACTTCTTGTATTAAATCAATAAAAAAACGTTTGAAAAATATGCATGTTTTTCGTTACCAAGTAATATTAAAAAAACACTTAAAAATTACATTATATTTTTTATGTTATAAACGTTTTCAAAAAAAAAAAAAATCCTTGAAATGTAACACTATTAAAAGACTATTGCTCAAACAAACTTATAGAAACGACCAATTTATAGGTCCATAAGATAACTTAATTTATAATTTTTTTAAAACTTATTATATCCACAATCGAATTACGAACACTCTTAAAACAAACGAGTGGTTTTAACTCAGTCTGAGTTAATTTCCACTCCTTTCCGTGCCAAAAATGCACTTCTCCTATAGGAGTGAATTTCATTCTTTTTCGGAGTTGGTAAAAGAAATAAAAGAAAACAATATACGTCCTACACTCTTAAAACGAGCGGTTTTAACTCAGTCTGAGTTAATTTCCACTCCTTTCCGGTGCCGAAAATGCACTTCTCCTATAGGAGTGAATTTCACTCTTTTGTTTTAAGAGTGAAGTTCTCCAGTATTGTATGTTTTTTTTTAATCTTTGAGTTGTATGTAAAATATTTAATTATAAAATAGTTTAAATTTTATATATAGAATTCATATTTTTTTTCACAATTTGTGAACAGGTTTTTTTTATCATCATGTTATCTTATAACTTTCAACCTCATTTTAACGCATTAGAAGTCAGAAAATTATTTTTATATATGTTTAAGTTTTGAAGTTTTATAGTTTGATTTGATATTTAAATTTAATAAAAATTAAAAAATAAAATTTCCATGCACTTAATGCTGGATTTTTTAAAAACTATTTTTAATGCTCGCTTTGTGCTTTGCAACATTAGAGTATGAATTTTTTTTAAAAATACATTTTAATGTTGCGATAGGTATATTGTGACACGAAAAAAGTTTTGTTTAAAATAAAAATTGGATTATACAGTTAATTATATTCTAACCGATGCAAAATAGAATTAGAAACTTCATCGTGCCGCAGTTTGCATACAGCGTGATTTTATAATAAAGATCTGATAGTTTACGAAGGTGCTGATTTTGTAAGTTTTAACACAAAGTCTTGAACTCTAGACCAGTGAAAGGGGTACTGTAGTACTTGAGATGCTTAAAAACAGAATAGAAAAAACTGATGTACACTCCTTTACGACAAAATTATTTGTTTCTTTTGCCGTATTTAAGGTAAGACAGTATATGAATAAAGTGGTGTAATGCTCCTTGTCAATAACGATTTTCTTTCCCTCTTTAGCGCCTAATTTATTTAAGATAGCTTTCGCAGTTATTATTTATGAATATAAATGTGATCGGATATATTCTGGTCAAATTTAGGACGTTTTCTTTGAAATAATTTATTTGTTTGATATTTAAAAAGCATATATGTTTAATAAAGTGTCTTTATGAATGTGTGTAAAAATGTGTTTCATTTAACTTTAAGAATAATAAAACAATGTTTTACTTAGTACTCTTTTATTTTTAATATTCAAACACTGATTAAATAACACATCCTTAAAAGTAACAGGTATATAGAAAAAAATAACGAAAGAAAATAATTAATTAGGTTTTTGTAAGAGTAACTGTCACTTAGAACCACTTCTACGCATTATTTATACGCTCCGCCATTTTTTTGGAGCCTGACTAGTCGCACTTTTTGAGATCCGATATCACTGAAAATAGTCCATCTGCTATATATTATAGATCTTTGATTACACTGGTCAACAATGAAAATGCGACTGAGATGAAAGTACCCAATTCTGAATGATTTCAATGTGCTAAACACGAATATGCCCTTAAAAATGTTTGTTAACTCTAGTTTTTGAGTTATGATCGTTTTTATCATTACATAGGATACGGAAATTAATGGGCGCACCAAACGCAAAGTAAATTACACTCAATTTTGTTTACAGAAACCCTCCGAATTTTTGCTCATACAGGTTTTATTTGATATTATCAACATGAATGTGGGACGAGATAACTTTTAAGGTTTTTGCTCCCATCTTAGCAGCTTCATACCCCTTCGTAAAGTACAGAATCGTTTTCACGTCAAGAAGTGCAGAAAAAAGAGCAATATATTCCTTGTATTTCGTCCATGGTTGTTTTAGAAGATGTTAGAATATCAAAAATTAGTGTTAGTGATAAATCTATAACTGGTAATGCCTTGTAAATGCATTAATAGCGATAATAACTTCTGTTATATTTGCTGCAAAGTACCATTTTCTGCACAAAAAAGGAGCATCACTATTCAAGTTAAGAAAGCGTTTCATTTCTATATTGGTTACAAGATAGAGGACCAGGAAAAATGCTGGGCCGCTCAAGTATGTTTTTAGACTTGTGTAGCAAATTTGTCACTTCGGCTTCATGGAGGGGGGGGGGGGGGGGAGGGAGTAATGGCATTTTCTGGGAATAAAAGTGAATGCCGTTTTATGAAAGGAAAAGGAATACCATTTTATGATTAGGAGGGAACCAACAAATCATATTAATGACTGTTATTTCTGCATCATCTCTTCAGTTAAAGGATGTGTTATTTAGAAAAAGATAAAATTAAACAGCCTAACATTCCTTCTACTCTGCGTCCGGTCCAACGTGACAAATGTCCAACATGTCCCTGCTCTAAAGTCTCCATTATTGTTTTTAGTTTTAATGAGGATAATAGCAACGTGTCTGCTAAACATGCTACATGTTCTAAAAACAATCTTGGACGAAATGCAAGGAATTTATTGCTCTTTTTTCTGCACTTCTTGACGTGAGAACGATTCTACTTAACGAACGGGTATTAAGCTGCTAATATGCGTGTAAAAACTTTGAAACTTATCAACTTCTCCCACCTTTATGTTGATAATATCAAATAAAACCTGTATGAACAAAATTCGAAGGTTTTGAGTAAACAAAATTGAGTGTAATTTATATTGCGTTTGGTGTGTCCATTCATTTCGCCGTATCCCATGTAATGAAATGAACAACCGTAACTCAAAAACTAGAGCTGAAAAACATTTTTTAAGGTGATATTCATGTTTAGCACGTTGAAATCATTCAGAATTGGGTACTTTCCTCTCAGTCGCAGAAATTTTTTGAAATTTTGTTGTCCAGTGTTATTTATACTTCATTTAAAGTGTTCAGTGTCAACCACAAAATACCTTGTTAGAGACTCTCATTTAATCGAAAAGGAACTTAAATAGCAGGGTCTTGTGTCCCAGTCGGCCTCTCATTGGCAAGGTTTTGGAAGGCTCCACCATTTTCATAGAAACAGACTAGTTGCACTTTTTTGAAATTCCTTATCCTAAAATCGTATCATTAAAAAAAAATACCTATTATAAAACTAAATAATACTCCCTAAAAGTAAGAGTTTAAAACAGTTCATTACGTAGCAAGTAGAGGGCGACACCACATATTAATCTAAATACTGGTCCTCTGATATTGTAGTTTTTTTGTAAGTATCTGATAAATCTTTGTTATACAAAAACTGTAAATTCTATTTAAATTTGGAAATTATCGCGAGTTTTTTTTATGAAAACATAGAGATTTGAGGATACTTTTGCTCGTATTGCTCATGAATTATTTTTTTATCACGTTAAAATAAAGAATTTTCCCCCAATTAGATGCTCTATTTTACTTTGTACCTTATTAATGCATAAATGTAAACTTCTAGCACGAAAAAAAATATCATTAAATAACGACGTGTACATGGGGATAGTGCACGTTAAATGCATCGTTGTCCAAGTCCCGGCGCTAACGATATCGCTATAAGTATAGAGTCACCAATAGCCCAAGTGTTGCTTTAGTGCTACTTAAATTTAATCGCACAAAACGAAATCTAAAAATACAAGTTTCGATATCTCAAATTATTGAAGACGGTAGCATATTAAAATACAGGATTGATTTTTATATTAACTTTTTAATTATAGATGGCAGCCCTAAAGTAATAATAACTCATATAACTTTGGCGCTGCTATTCATTATTATTGTTATTTTATTACACTATGGATAGTGAATTACACGAATATTGTTTACATTTTAGTAGAATTTTTTGGAATTCACACTTAAATAACATGTAAATTATTGCATATAATTTGATACGGGTTTTGATTTTGCTAAATAAAACGCATGCCCTTATTTACTGATTTAAACAAATTTTGTGACAAATTATCTGGTTAGATACTACACTAAACAAAATCGTAATAACTTTAAATTATAAATTTTGGCGTTTAATTTCTTTTCCCAGCGGATAGCTACTAAAAGATTTTTTTATAATTTTTAGCCTCAGAAAGTAAAACATTCCAAAATAAACAACTTAACACTAATTTACAAACTTTATTATTCATCTAAAACTTTACTCTTGTTCCGAAGAACTATTACGTCTTGGCGACTTCTTTTTTGAAGATGGGCTCTTTTTCTTTTTGGTTTCCTTCTTTTTAGGCGATTTCGCCCTTTTCTTGGAACTGGATTTGCTCTTCGTCGCTTTCTTAGAACTTGGCTTGGACTTGCTCTTCGACGTTTTCTTGCTCTTAGATTCGTTCTTCTTCTTCGATGTCTTACTCTTAGACCTGCTCTTCTTTTTCTTTGAACTTGACTTGCTCTTCTTACTCTTGGACTTCTTCTTGGCCTTGCTTTGCTTTCTACTCGTGGATTTTGACCGTTTCTTCTTTCTTTCGCTTCTTTTGCTGGCCTCTCTGCGTCGGGCTCGCTCCTGGTACATTCGAATGTACTTCCACTTTGCAGTTTCCGGATCGCAAGGCAGTTTCTCAAGATCGAATTCCATGTCTTCTTCTGAGTCTGAAACTGATTCGGACGAGCTGCTTCTTTGTCTACGAGAATGTTTTGGAGAAAATTGAGACATTGAAGACGACTTTGGCATTGTTACTGTAAATCTGAAAGGTTTTTTTTTTTTTTTAAATATTTCTATTTCTTGACAAAATTTAAGCTGAATATTTTTAATCAATATTTTTGTTTTAACTGACTAATGTATACTTTTTTCTTGTTTCAAAGGATTATTTACGGTTTAAAACATGTTTATAATTGCTTTCACGAGCACAATGATTCAATGGGCTTGTTTCACGAGGGATCTGGCAACAGCTCCGTGGTCTTGTTTTCATTTTTCTCGAATTACTTTTGCCTTGGTATTCAAAATTGCAATTTTCTAAGAATATTTTAGTTGTTATTTTTTTTTAATTCCAACTTCTTTTAATGCAAGTTTTCCTTGATAAATGATTAAAATAACCAACAGCACAGCAAGAAGTTGTAATTTAAAAAAATAACAACTAAAATAACTTATTATAAGAAAACTCAATTTTGAATATCAACAAAAGTAATTCGAGAAAAATGAAAACAAGACCGCGGAGCTGTTGCCAGATCCGACGTGAAACAAGGCCATTAGTAAGGTTTATTTGGCTACGTGATTTGCATATGAATTTTAAATACTTAAAAAATACATACTAACTCAAAATTAACTTGATATTTTCGTATAGAGTTAAATAAACGATAAGAAAATAGTGGAGTTTATAAGATAAATATTTTTGAAAAAAAATCAAATCAATAACTTTGCTTTGAACAAAATCATGCTAGAAGTTTACATTTATGCATTAGTAAGGTACAAAGTAAAATAGAGCATCTAATTGGGGGGAAATTCTTTATTTTAACGTAATAAAAAAATAATTCATGAACAATACGAGCAAAAGTATCCTCAAATCTCTATGGTTTCATAAAAAAAAACTTGCGATTATTTCCAAAGTTAAATAGAATTTACTGTTTTTGTATAACTAAGTTTTATTAGATACTTATAAAAAAAAACTACAAATATCAGAGGACCAGTATTTGGATGAATATGTGGTGTCGCCCTCTACTTGCTACGTAATAAACTATTTTAAACTCTAACTTTTAGGGAGTAATTATTTAGTTTTATAAAACAGACAAGAACCATAGTAATTAGTGGTTTTTTTTAGTAACTCTTAACATTTTAAAATTTCATAAATTTATGCCAGAAGAAAATATTATTTTGTTTGGGCAGACGGACGGAAGTCTCCATGATGCCAATGCCCAATTTCTACTTTAAAAAAATTAAAAAATAAATGAATGTGACTAAAAATTGTTCAAGTTATGTTCCCAAACCTTTTAGTAAGAATCCACAGACACCATACACATCTTTTTCACATAGTTTCTGAATACACTGCAAAAAATGTCATTGTAGAATGCCATTTTGAAGTCTAACGACTTTTCGAAATGCCTCCTCTTCTTAAATAGAGAGACTCAAATAAACTTATACTAATTTTTTAAGCTTAGAGTAACTTGAAGATACTTATTGTAGTAAATAAATAATCTTTTAGAAAAGAACACATTGATTCGAAAAATAAATCTATTCCAATCCAATGGCATTTAATTATGCTGCTAAATTCACTTACGGGGAACCAGGGACATTTGACCCATAAGGATACATGACCCAATGCCTTTTTCTCACCAATGGAAAAGTTTTGTGGGTTGAAAGTGGCATCACTTTTTTTCCTTTCAGCTGATCACATGGTGAAAAAAACGAGCTGAATCATTGCGTATGTGTTTAGTTATGTGAAGAAATACGTTTTCATGCACTGAAAGTAAATTTTTGAGGCCGTAAGGTTTTTCGGTCTACATTTTTTGGTTTAAAGGAAATCTTTTTTCAATTAGTTACTTGTTTAGTTCATGCTATTAGCTACAGTTACGTTCATAATAGTGCTAATGTAATTATTTGCAAATGACTTTGTTTTTGGGGTTAAACAAAAAAAGTGCAACTAGAGATAAATGACCTAAGCCAATTGGGGATACATGACCCAAGTAAACAACACAAAAGTAGACAGAAGTAGACCAAGTAATTTTTTTAAAAAAATGACGGGAGTCCCAAAAGTAAATGACTGGGTTCTTAACGGAGTATAAGGTTTGTTGGGAACGTACAAGAGAATTTTTTTTAACGAGCTTACAATTCAATATGCAGAAAGAATCGATGGAAAATGTTTTAAATGTCCTGAAATTGATAATACATCCCAAGTTTATATTGGTCAAATATTAGCGATTCTTCAACTACCTGTGTTTTCTCTGCAAAATAAAAGAAGCCTCTGTTTTTTATTTCGACCAGAATTTACTTTTAAATCTGAATATTTCGTTAGTATAAGCATAATTAATGTGATAAAAATAAAAAGTAATAATTTTGTCTGAAAATACTACAAAATCTATATAAACTTTATAATATGATATTAGTTTTGTTATTAAGCAAAAGTTTTTTTGATAATTTTAAGTCTTACTACCAAGTTTTTGGGTTGGGTCACGTATCCCTAATGGGTGGGTCATGTATCCCTATGCATTGGGATACATGACCCAAAACTAAAGTTTTAAATAATTTATATTTTACTACTATTGCAGTTAGTACTACAGAAAAATACTAATATGTATTGTGTACTATATGAAGCATAAATTACCGCATTTACACATTCATAAATAGTGTTTTTTAAAAGTTACAAGCAAAAAACTTCGAGTTGGGTCATATGTCCCTGGTTTCCCCTATAGTTACAAAATGCTTGAAATCAAAAATGCTTGAACGAATGGCAACACAAGCAAACATCGTTAATTCAAAACCCAAAGTCCATGTTACCTGCAGAATCAGTTTGTCTTATGCGTAATTTGACTTATCCGAATACACTATTTTCGAGACTCGGATATTAGGGGAGATTCGGGACAGTAATTCTTTAGATGACTTGATCCCTGGTTATAAAACCAGATAAAACATCCAGTTAAATTTAGGGAACTCATACGCTGATAAATTAATTTCTTATAACTGAACAAAAATCAACTTTTCATTTATAGTTAGATGGTTATGAATTTTTGTTTTAGTGACAAGCGTCAAAGTTCTCATTGAATTTTTTTTCACATTACATTTTAAGTTTTCATTCGCACATGTCATATTAAAGTTAAGTTAAAATTGCCCGGTTCAATTATTCCTTCAGCTGTAACTCATCTCCATTTCTGAGTTGATAAAACAAGAAGCCGTGCCCGGTAGCTAATTGATTGAAGCCATATTCTTGTAAGAACTGATTGAACCTTTTGAGGAGTGTGGAGGTCCGAATCCCACCGACAGTCTACCTATAACTGGCAGGGGTATCTATAACTGGTATCAACTTTTCATTTATAGTTAGTTGGTTATGAATTTTGGTTTTAGTGACAAGCGTCAAAGTTCTCTATTGAAGTTTTTTTTCACATTACATTTTAAGTTTTCATTCGCACATGTCATATTAAAGTTAAGTTAAAATTGCCCGGTTCAATTGGTCTTTCAGATGTAACTCATCTCCATTTCTGAGTTGATAAAACAAGAAGCCGTGCCCGGTAGCTAATTGATTGAAGCCATATTCCTGTAAAAAAAATAGACCTAATAAAAATTCACAGTAATTGCATTTAACATTGAGAATATAGACCTTTCATACTGACTACTAATACTTCACCTGACTACTAATATTATATTAAAGAAAAACTTTAAGTTATATAGATATCAAACTTAATTACATCATCTATCGAAACCGACATCATTACAAAATTTTCCTATTCGATTATGTCAGATATGAAGAATATAACTTGACCTATCACGAAACTTTTTGCTATTTCAGAAATGACATAATTTTTAATGAGATTTGACATTATCAGCAGCTTTACTTTGACAAATGTGTATTATCTGGCATTTCTTTCGAAATGGAGTTTTATATTTGAGGGTTGTAGTTGCAAATCTCACATTCACCAAAGTATAAGGGGGGTCCGGTCTGTTCATTGGCGACTTCGTCCAATTGAATTTACGATTGTCGAAAGTCGCCAATGAAGCGGACCCTATATCTTAGTTGTACTTAAAAGATTGCAACTAGACCCTTTTTATCGTTAAAAGAATATCTTTTTAATTAATCAACTGTATACAAACTACACTGTAAAAAAATGAACGTTTTGTAAAAAGAAGAACATTTTGAATATATGTTGAACCTATATAGTACAGGCAATTTTCAGAGGTTTAAGATTATTTCTGAAAACCTAATTTTGAAATAGTCAGAATTATATGTAAGCATTAAAAAAATTAAATTCTTTAAAAAATTCTATCATTCTCCAGTACATATATTAGACTGTATAGGTAGATAGTAGCCAGTTATAGGTAGAAAAACAATCACCAGTTATAGGTACCCCTGCCAGTTATAGATAGACTGTAGGTGGGATTCGGACCTCCACACTCCTCAGAAGGTTCAATCAAGGCAGATGTCTTACTACTAAGCCACGGAGAGACCCTAATGGAGTATTCGTGTTGACAGAAATGGAATGGAATCATTTGCGTCAGAGGAATTCAGCTTCTTAACTTTAAAAATAAAGGAAACGTTTCTCAACTGATCGGGCACATACCATTAACAAAAGATCTCTTTATATTTTCAGCTAAGGAAAAAAAAGGTATTTGAAGTTTTTTCAGTGTAATTTTACACACATTCAGGCAACTGTTAATTAGAACCCTTTCAAATCAAAATCAGAGTAACCTCGTTAATTCGTCAATCATTCTAAACTTTAGAGTAATTACGCAATAGAACTGATGGGAGTGAATTTTGAATCGATAAATATATATATTTCGAAGATTGAACTCGAAGAGTGACGGATGAGAATAATTTTCATCAATGGGTAATTGGTCCCTAGAGGCCATTTTAATAAGATTAGTTATTGATGAATATCAATAAGTTTAACTATAAGGCTTTTAGTAATTATTATCCACAGTACGATGATTTACCTTATAGATGTACCATAACTAATTTGGACGATAGATTTAATGATAAAAAAATTGAGGTTATTTCAAAGTCTGCATCCGCCATTGATGACGCTAGATCATAAAAAAAGTGATTTTACAATTAAACAGTTTCAGTTGAATAGCCTAAAGATCGTATCAACCATGCATAATTTGTTTAGTTATAAAAATTTAATTGCATTTTTCTTTTATTAATCATTTTATTATTCGAGAGATGTTTCTTAACTATCTTTGATGGAAGCAAAAAATTTGGTAGTAAAAATTCATTTTAGTCAAATGCAGTCATTGAGTCGAGTACAGGAAACGAAGTTCTCATACCAGGAAGTTCAGAGATCAGTGAGCTTTATTCCGCGAGGCATGTTTATTATATTTTATAAAACTATTGATTGATGAACAACTTATTTTTACTCTCAATTACCTAATATGAAATATAAGGTATGACGTATTAATAATAGGTAATGAAAGGTTGGCGGTTAACCACACACGCAACCTCAATATGCCATCAACAACTACGTGGCGCTGATTTGCAGCCACGTTCCTACCACTATTCCAGATTACAACGCATGTAGTAGTATATAAGCCGAGGTAACTCATCTCCACCTTGACGATCCGTTTGGTAGACTGTGGGTTACCGAGGCCACTACAGTGGTGACCCGAGGACGTGATCGTCTCCCACTCCAACGATGCTCCTGCTACGATGCGCTCAACCACGGTTGCTACTCGCTGCTAATGCACTCAACGCTGCACACAACTCAACTCAACGGCTTGCACGCAACTCGACCGCACCTCAACGCACAGCGAAGCAACCCGCGCAAGGTTCCTTACCTCGTTGTTTCTAGGAGGGGAGTAGTATGGCGGTTCACCACACACGCAACCTCAATATGCCATCAACAACTAGGTGGCGCTGATTTGAAGCCACGTTCTTACCGCTATTCCAGATTACAACTAATGTAGTAGTATATAAGCCGAGGTAACTCATCTCCACCTTGAGAATCCTTTTTGTAGACTGTGGGTTACCGAGGCCACTACAGTGGTGACCCGAAGACGTGATCGTCTCCCACTCCAACGATGCTCCTGCTACGATGCGCTCAACCACGGTTGCTATTCGCTGCTAATGCACTCAACGCTGCACACAACTCAACGGCTCAACTCAACGGCTTGCACGCATCTCGACCGCACCTCAACGCACAGCGAAGCAACCCGCGCAAGGTTCCTTACCTCGTTGTTTCTAGGAGGGGAGTAGTATGGCTCAATATGCCATCAACAACTAGGTGGCGCTGATTTGAAGCCACGTTCTTACCGCTATTCCAGATTACAACGAATATAGTAGTATATAAGCCGAGGTAACTCATCTCCACCTTGAGGATCCTTTTGGTAGACTGTGGGTTACCGAGGCCACTACAAAAGTATTGCGATGGGGGTCGAAAATCCGAAATGGAGATTTTGTGTTTTCTACACGTTTTGGAGGATGCTGTTTCTAAAAAAAAAGTGATTTTCGAGCATTGGTCCGTCTGTCTGTCTGAAACAATTTTACGGATCAAACTGATAGATCTACTACACTCTTAAAACAAAAGAGTGAAATTCACTCCTATAGGAGAAGTGCATTTTCGGCACCAGAAAGGATTGAAAATTAACTCAGACTGAGTTAAAACCACTCGTTTTAAGAGTGTAGGACGCAGATTGTTTTCTTTTATTTCTTTTACCCACTCCGAAAAAGAGTGAAATTCACTCCTATAGGAGAAGTGCATTTTCGGCACGGAAAGGAGTGGAAATTAACTCAGACTGAGTTAAAACCGCTCGTTTGTTTTAAGAGTGTACGGGCTTCAAAATTGATACACTTGTTCCCAGACATGGGAAGGACGTCATGGACGGACATGTAGGAGATGACGTGTCACACGTCATAATCAGGTTTAGAGAAAATTGCGCGGAAATCGAGAAAATTTCACGGAAATCGAGAAAAATGCACAAGGTGTAGTTGTTTTCGAAAAAACAATAACAAGGTTTTAGAAAATAGTGTCCGAACTCTGAGAGGACATTTAAAGGTCTCTTTAAAAATGAATAATATTTTTCAAATAGAGGTTGGGGAAAGATTTAAAAAAAAGCAAACAATAATAACGTGTTGAATATTGCCTCCAAGGGGACAGTTTCATGCTCAAGAACTTTCTGAAAGTTCAAAAACAATAAAAAGTTTTTTTTTGAAAATGGAGTCCTAACTCTGAGAAGACATTTTCATCTATAAAAATGAATGATATTTTTTTAATGAAATTTAAAAATATTAAACAATAACACCGTGTTGAAGATTATCTCCGAGAGGATAGTTTCATTCTCAATAACTTTCTGAAAGTTAAAAAAAAAACTATAACAACTTTGAATGATGTTGACAAAGAGGACATTTTCAATTACGTCAATAATGAGGCTAGTTTCAGGCTCAATAACATTCCGAAATTACAAAAAACAACAAGTTTTTAAAAAAGATGTTGACCAAGGGGACACTTAAAATAGCATCAATAATAAGGTCCGTTTCTGGCTCGATAACTTTCTGAAATTAAAAAACAACAAGGTTTTAAAAAGATGTTGACCAAGGGGACACTTTTAATATCATCAATAATAAGGTCAGTTTCTGGCTCGATAACTTTATGAAAGTTAAAAAAAAACAATAACAAGATTTCGGAAGACGTTGACCAAGGGCACATTTTTAATACCGTTAATAATAAGTTACGTCGGAATTCTGGCCAAGAAATTCCCAATTAACGCGTCGCCTCAAAGCGAATCAATCACCGGAAATGCATCCGTCCGTACGTCCATTAATCAGTTGAGGAGCGTTCTTCATCTCATCCCCTTCTTCTTTCGCACCAAAACCATCAATTCTCCGCAGAGTCTTTTGCCTAATTTGAGGAGTTCATATGACGAGAAGAAAGATGAGAATGCGGTGTTTTCTTCGCACCTGATGCTTCAAAATACAGTATTTTTTTTTCAACGGGGCTGCTTTATTAGCGGCTTTTACATGCCACATAGTGAGGAATATAACCAACGCCCCTTGGCACGTTAGAAACACCATTATTCACAAGGACTTGGGCATTGACTCGGCCATCCTATCCGCCTCCCATAAGTATTTCGAGGCTATGGAAGCATCTGGAGCATGTGATAACATAGCTCACATTATCAATTACAACCAATTCGTGGAGCAAGATTTTAAACGCCCCCGGACAATCCACCACGACCCATCGTGGTAGCGGATGGATCTTTTTTCATCTGCTTTCCTGCCAAGGTCCTCGGACCCCTCTGCTTATACCGGTCATCTGACCACTTCTGTACCCCCATGATTCGTTTCGCCCCCTCTAGGGACATCTTCGATGTGTAGAAATTACGCTCCGCGTCGAGACTACAAATGGATATTTTTGATCTCGATCTCCGACATAGTGATATGACATGTGTGCCCAAGATTTTCCCATCCAGAAAATCTGGCAACTCAGCACTCAGCTCGACCCGCAAATGTGGGCTTATGAGGTGGACTTGTAATGCCTCTCTGCCCCTGAGCCGCCTAAAAATACAGTATAATCTGGTTATGGTGTCATACAAGAGAGCACGATGTTTAATGACGTTATAAACAAGTAATGTTACAAACAAAGTTGAATATTAAGTGTAGTAAATCACTCAAATACATGTTGTCGACTCAGACTATTGATTAAAGTTATAAAATGACATCTATTGAATAAATTTCAACCCTATTTGCTATCAATAGAGTGGAAGTTTAATTTCTAATTCTCCGGTCAAGAATTTCTTAGACGAAAAAAATTTCAAATTTGACGAATAAAATTCAAATGGTGAAAAGATTTTTTTCTTTCATATGGCATTTTGAATATCCTATAAACGTATATATTTAGTGTTATAACGGTGGAATTAATTAAAAACTGTCATTAGAAGCAAGATATTAGAACATTAAGGTCTATGTGCAGTTCCCAGCATTTATGGCCTTGGAAACGAGTTTTTTTTTTTAAAGAGGTCGTTGTAATCGAGTTTGATTGTATGAACGTTTTACATTATTTTATAGTTAGTATTGAAAACTTAACTTTAAAAAGTCCCCGTTCAAATTTCCCTGCTGATAATTCTCATTCTACTCCTATTTTATATGCAAAAAAACATGCAATTTTAAGTAATTTTTAGTACTTATTATATATTAAATAATTTTCCTAGCAAAAAATTAATAATCGGAATAAAAAAAATTACGAATAGTGGATTTTACAAGACTAGGTGGGAAAATATAGTTGGAACTATACATTAGGACTATATATGAACTGATGACACTGATATCTTTCCCGATTTAGCAGAAGCGAATAACAACTGTTCTTTTAAATTAACTAAGCTACCATTTCTACTTAATATAGGGAGTGCCAGATCTCCTTGCATTTATAGCTAAAGGTGCAGCGGAAAAAAAATCATCATACTCCTTTTTTATGTTATTAAATATGGCAATCACTTGCTGTAATGTTATAAGGAGAATAAAAGTAATGGTCAAAGAAATGCTTTTTTTTTCTCTTTCACGCTTTCACTTATACCTTATAAACTAAATTTAGTTACTTGACCGCTACTAGGCTGCCGCGTTAAAGTGTTGAATATTTTTTTTAATGGTTTCCGCTTAAGAGGAAATTTTCTGCTTGAATTCTAAATCAAATATAGTTTGAAAAGTTTGGTATAAGCGCTGCAATATAAGCAATGGTTCGGCGCGAAAGAAAGACCAGAAAAGGATAACTCGTATTTTTTACTATGCTGTCAATGGTGGAAGATTAGGAGCTGAAGAACAAATCTCAACTGTATCAAAGCTATTAAAAGAGCCCCCCCCCCCTTTTTTTTTAAAAAATCTATGTCACTTTATTTTTGTTTGTTCTTTTTAATAATAAGCCAACCATTTTTCCAAATGATATTTTTTAAATGCTTTTTATCGTAATTTTTTTTTAATTTCAAACGCAATATTCAGTATAAAATTAACCTCAATTAAATATCTATAAATTTTAAATAGGTGTAGATTCGAAGTTATTTAGTAGTAAAATGGAGTAAAGTTTTGATTTTTGTGTATATTCTATATGAAAAGAAATATTTCTTTAACATCGCAGAATGATTAAAATAAATTCGATCTTTCCTAAGGTAAAAATGGTTTAGGTCAGAAATCCTTACAAATGCCTACAGTTTCAAAAACTAGCAACTATTCTTTAATTAACTGAAAATTATGCTATAGTTTTAAATTATACTTTTTCCCTCGCACTGCAGAGTTTATCACACCTACAGTTATTATAAAAATTTATACATAAACCATTGTTTTAATGTAAAAAAAATCTACAAGTTGGTGTAAACGAAAATAATCTTTATTACAGTTTATCTGTTACAAAAAATTAGATGCGAGCCTTCATAAAATTACTCATACATTTTCACCTTATCCAACTTTTAATGCTGTATTTCGTATCGTTTTTAAGAGTATCCCTCGTGGAAAAATAAAGAAAAATTCTATACATAAAACACTGATTGATGAACCATAAAATAAATAGCGGTACTATGCACTAAACGCGTGTGAAATACTATAAAAAAACATCAAAATTCAGTCCGGAACACCGACTATGATTCCTAATAACCGCAGACAACGCTTTTAACGGTGGTATTTCGAGCAAAACACCATAAAATCGGAAGTTTTCCGAGGGTTTTTCGGCACTGTGAGATAGCATTTCTTTATTAGTCCTCAATAGGGGAGTTTTACCTGTGTTTGAAATATGCAACATTTTGAACGAGTCACAGATTGTTAATTTCCGATTTTGGACCAAAGTTATGGGGGGCGCTCAATGAACCAAACATTTCTCTGTGATGGCTTGAAAACGTTGTATTTTTTCCCCAATGGGGCTGCTTTATTGGCGACTTAGCCTTTGCAGACTTGGCATATTCTCCAGAACTGAGAGCCATTTCATTGTGGCACCATCTAGGCGACTCTCGCTACCACTTTTGACGCTCAGATTACGATGAATCTGAGCTCTATGTGTATGTTAAAGTATGTCGAAGTTTAATTTTAACCTAAGCCAAATGGGTACTCGAGGGATCTTTTACGTGCGACATAATCATATGACATGCGTGCTCACGATTTTCCCATTCAGAAAATCTGATGACCCAGCCGGGGCTCAAACCCGCAAACTTGGGCGTTTCGATTCAAACGTTCAAAACGTTGTACTGTTATGAATTTTGAAAATTCTTAACTCATTAACGTTGGTTGGAAAAGAAAATTTGCTTCTTGAAAACTAGCTTTCTGCTTAAGAGGGAATGGGCGCGCTGGACCGCGGGTCTCCAAACTCAAGTGCCTCAGTGTTAATCCAATGGCGATAAAACTATTTTCTCTGCCACATTTCTCCGGCTGTAGTGAATATTTTTACAAACGGTTTTTCTTAAATAATAAATGTAGATAACTTACAAGTCTCTATCTTACCACTTTTTGAAATTGCTTCGAATATTTTGTGTAAAATTATTTATTGAAAATAAAAAATATATTCGAACCAATTTCAAAAAGTGGGAAGGTCGGGACTTGTAAGTCAGCTACATTTATCACATAAAAAAAATTCGCTTGTAAAAATATTCAATACAGCCAGAGAAATGTGGCAGAGAAAATATTTGTTTCGCCATAGGATTAACACTGAAGCACTTTGCTTTGCTTTGGAGACCCCCGGTCCAGCGCGCCCTTTCCCACTTAAGTTTATCCAAATAAAAAATATATAAGATAAATGAAGACCATTGTGCTGAATAGTTTAAGTTGGAACAAGTTAAGATACAAGAAAAACGAATTAAAAAAACAACAACTTAAAGTTAACGTTTTTATTCGGACATTAATGGTGTTCACAAAGTCGTCAAAATTGCTTGTGATCAAACAACTCAGCGTGGTTGTGTAAAACTTCGGCAAAAACTAAAAAGTGTGAAAAAGAAGTAGATTATTTTGAATTTTTTTCAAAAGAAGATTTATTAAAATCCTATAATATTCAAGCAAAATTATGCAATACAATTGGAAATAATACGAAAATAGTATTGAGTAAATGATGACTGATAATTTAAATTGTAACAACGAGAGAGACACGTGGCAATTTTTCTAGTGGCAAAAAAGTAAAACAAAATTAGGAAACTCCCAAAAATTGTGAAAAACAAGTTAAGGTACAAAATTCCTAAAAATACAGCTCCAATAAGTCCTGCAGACGTAAAAACTCTTACATATGTTTTTAATTACTCCGATCGTTAATTATTTTTTGTTCGTTAGTCAATTGATTTACATACTTTAATTATTATTAAATTTTAATCAAATTTAGTTGACAGCGATTGAAATTGGTTTATTTTTAAAATAAATTACACCATTGTCATTTCAACGCAGCTATTTGCATTTTATGCCTTCGATGATGGAAAGAGCAATAAAAGTTTATTTTTTTTAATGTTACTATGGGAGGAGAACTCGCATGCTCAATCAGCGAAAAAACATACGTGGAGTATATTTAAAGCTCTGCAATATAAAAAGACATAAAAAATAAAATAGTATAGTATAGATTGTACCAAATTATGCTTTGTATAGGTTAGTTAAAAATATTATCAATAATTAATAAACTTCGATTAACTAGAAGAAAACTAATGAATCAATCGATTAACTAGGAAAACTCATGAATATGTATTATTTTTTAGTTACGTACCCTATCCTTCTTTTTAATACTTAATTTTTTTTATTAAACTTGATATATTTTTAGTGAAATTTTTATTTATTATTTTGTATTTGCAAATATACTTATTCATTTAAACTGCAAGGAGGGGAGAGAGAGAGGGGGAGAGAGAGGGAGATATATATATAGAGAGAGGGGGAGAGAGATATAGAGAGAGGGAGATAGAGAGAGAGGGAGATAGAGGGAGAGGGAGAGAGGGGTGTGGTAAGTAGCATGAATGTTAAAATGGTATAATTATTTAATAACTGTCAGGTATTTGCGCTTTTTGTGACAATAGTTAAATAATTTATAAGATTCTATAATATCTATCTTTCAATAAGTTTCTATGTAATGCTCCAAAGGGTAGGAGGAGTGATTTCTTAACCCACATGCAAGTTGGCTGAAGTGTAAACTGGTTTTCACTGCATGAGATTTAAATTAAAATTTTTAACTGAAAATGTAATTTCTTCATTTTTTTTAATAAAAATATTTTTTAAGTAAGCGATTATAAATGGCTGCTCCATGCTTTAAAGTTTAATATTTAATATAATTATCAAATTTATAATTTTTGGATAACCTGATAGTCTGGTGACGGGTTTATACGTCTGCATCTCTCAGAGGGTTAATAATTCAGAATAGCATCAAATCAGATATTTAAAGGTAAGAATTTTACTTGGCTGAAAAACCTTAGAATAATTGGTAATTTTTCCCTAAATGTTTTCAATCGCCAGTTTGGCTCGTATATTCCAAAAAATACAACCCTTGATATTGATATATTTCTTATTTTTTGATCATTTGGATAATCGCCTTAAAGTATAAGTAAAAAATTAGTCAAACATAAAGTTTTTTTTCCAATGGGGCTGCAGTATTGGCGGTCAAGCCTTTGCAGACTCGGCATATTCCCCTTAACTGAGAGCCATTTTTTATGGCACCATCTAGGCGACTCTCGCTACCAATTTTGACGCGCAGATTACAATGAATCTGAGATCTCTGTGGATGTTAAAGTATGCCGAGATTTAATTTTGCCGAGAGAACCCAAGCACAAGACAACAGAAAGTTAGTAGCATAATATTTTGCTTAGGCCAAAGTTACCTTTAACCCAATAAAGACCCATTTGAGAAATGCTTTAATATACATTCGTACCGATCAACATTAGGTTTTTAAATTCATTTCTAAAATGTGACTAAATTTCTCATGCCTAAATTGTTCAATAGTACGGTCTTCATTTGATTTATATATATTTTTATTCAGATACACTTATGTAAAAAGTTTCGTATGCATTTTTTTTTGGCATTGTTACAAAAAGTTTAAAAGTTTGATTAAAAAGTTTGGTGCAAGATTCGGATATATCGCGCCTTGTATCATGTCTACCAATTTTCCCCCTGTTTTTTTTCAATGTGTACTTTCCTTAAAATAAATAATAAACTTCCGTTCTTTGATATTTGCCGGAAAACAGGTTTTACGAGAAAAATCAAAACAGCCTACTTTAGATGGATTTTTTAATAGAAAATCAGTGAAATGTGTCCAGTATGCCTGTGCAATAATGTGTATAATAATTAATAATAATAAGTCCTTTCTAAATTTTTGTTTCTTTTTTTTAGAGTACATAGTTATATTATGTAAAATGATTTAGTTTTATCTTTCAAATACATACTGTGCTTTAGTTTATAAACTATTTTGATAAAATAAATACATCAAAAGTACAATATTTAGCAAATTGCTCGTTATATCGCGGTTTTATGCTTGTCTCCTGGGAAGCGCGATATAACGAGGGGTTGCTGTATCTATTTAGCTGTGTATTGAAATAACAAATACACAGACCCTTTAGGTATTCATACCATAACATTGGAGCATCAGACATCCAACAGGTATTTCGAGACTCGCCTGCCACCGCAATACGCTATTAAAAGCCCGAGCTTTTATTAAGACAACGTATTTGAGTGAAATTACAATTATAAATCACGGGAAGTGTATTTATGTCCATACATTAGGTCACGATGCTCTCCATGTTTCCGCATATCGGTGCTCCGATCCTATTATTATTGGAGTGACATTTATGCTATTTTTAGAAGGCATAAGTTCTCTGTTCTTGTTACTTTCAATTACCTAATATTACATATAAGGGGGTCGTGGCCGTTCATCCTTCACCCAGGGTGTTCGATACTTACTGCCATCCCTATAAATCGGAGTGCGAATTAAAATCTGGCATAGTGTTTTAAAGGGCAAAGTCCGGCGTTAGCTAATGTCGCTAAGTTCCGTCTAGGTGTCAGTCACTTGACCAGGTCTAAATACGAGGCGTTATTGGCTGTGTTAAAGCTCATGAAGGAGGCTAGAAATAGGCAGCCAGAAAACGATTACCTTACCTTACATATAAGGTAATGAAAGTATTGCGATGGGGTTGAAAATTCAAAATCGAGATTTGGTTTTTTTATACCCATTTTGGAGGGTGATGATTCTAAAAAAGTGTTTTGAATATTGGTCCGTCTGTCTAAAACCACTCTACAGATCGAACTAAAAGAGCTACAGAATTCAAGTTTGGTACACGTGTTCCAAGTACCGTCCGTAAAACTTATTATGACGTCCGACACGTAAGTCATATGACATAATAAAGTTTTAGAGAAATTTGCGCTTGGGCAAGCGATAGATGTCATAGATTTTTTTAAGGTTTTGAATTTATTTAAATTACGCGAGGGATTAGGTTATGTAATTACCTTTTAATGCGTGTATTGATTTATCGAGCAGTAATTGAAAGTCGTGTAGTGTTTAGCACCTTATTTTTTTATTTTAAATTGTGACCTAACTTTTTATGGAATCTTGTTCATATAACCCTGCAGAGCATTAATTTATTTTCTGGGGGAAGACAAAAAGTTAGGATCGTTTCTTTGTCACATTCCTTGAGAAAATATTTTTTTTAAAAAAAGGCCTTCGCAAAATTTTGCTCTTTAAATCAAATATTTGTATGATTTAACTAAACTAAAAATGGTACAAAATAAGAATCTTGCTTTTTTAAAATGACCCACTCGTTTATGAAGCTTATGTAGATGCTACATATTTATTCACACGATCACTTAATCAATCTCAAAAATATCGTTGAATTTCTTTTCCATGCTCAAGTAAATTTGAAAATCATGTTGCTTATCAAGCAACTTCTAATAGTAAATGTATTATCTTTCTGGAGAGTGAAGATAATAAAAAGCAAATAAATAAACAGTTAGTGTTTTCCTTAACATTCCTATTACAGTTCCTTCGAACATATCTCAATTTTCTATGGTACGTGGTATACGAGCTATTAAGGCATAATGGAATGTGATAATAGTAGCACATTCATGGTGTAATTACATGCAATGCCGTGCTTTTGTATGAGGAAGACGCCTTTTTCAGAGTTTATTAACCATATTTTCTTCTTCTGATTGAAGGTGTGGCTGAAATTAAAATCCTAAATTGTCTTCACTTGAATACCAATGAGTATACTTGTGGAATTATTAGACGCTCAAGAAAAGTTAAGTTCGCGATATCAACCATTGGTTTAAAAGCCAACCTGTAAAAAAGGTTTGGTTAGTGGAAATTCAAAAAAATAATAATAATATTTGTACATTTTTATGCTTCTTTTTCAACTTTTTTCTCTCTAGCTCTGAGGTATACATATACGAAGAATTTTTAATATAGTATTGTCAATCTCCATTTACGTTCATTGAAAAATATTTATGTTCATTTGTTTGCTGCTATAGAATCTTTTTAGGTTTTAAAGTTATCGAAATTACCTGATAAGTTATATAATTACCTTTAACAGTATTGATTTGTTGAATGGAAATGGAAAATCGTGTAGTGTTACACTCCCCTAGTTTTTTTCTATTTTCAAAATTCCCGTGTCTTCAAAACACCATTAATTAAGAGGAGAATGATTTTTTTTTAAATCAATTCTATCAAAAGATATTATTACACGTACAGTGTATTGTGCGCAATTTAAAAGCAGTTGATAGTACAACCCTAACTTTTGTATACTAGAATGGCGGATATTCTCCAATATTACTCCCTAGGTTCACATTGTAGAGTCGCAGCAGACGAATAAATTATTACATTGTTTTGGTACTCATTACCCATGGTGTTTTATAAACGTCGAGAAATAGTTGAATACACTGAAATTCGGGATTGGTGGAAAAGGGTTGTATTTTAACCCTTCATATACTGAAGGTAATAATAAGTATCACTTATAAGGCCACTGTTTTACTTTCCATTGTTCATTTGAAGAAAATGGAGGCAAAATGGAACTTTTTGATTGAATGTTACGGTTTTAGCACATTAAAGTCTACAAAGGTGAAGTAAATTCTTCAGAAAAATATAACTTTAGTTGCCTTTGCCAAATAGTTATGTCCTGACAGTACTCTTAAGTCCCATTTAAAATACCGTTGTTTTGCTTTTCATTGTTTGTTTAAGGGAGAATAGATGGTAGATTTTTAATGTAGTATTCAGTTTCAAAACATTAAAGACCAAAATGGTAAATCACATTCAGTTAACTAAATTATGTTCTTAGTCAGAGTAATTTAGCGTTTAAACGTTTTATAGATTATCCATCTATTACCCGAACCATTTAAGACAGTTAAAACTATATTGTTTCTCTCAATGAACACAAATCGAGATGGATTATATTATATTAAAAATTCTTCGAATCTTTATACCCCCGGAGTAAGAAAAAAAATGTTTAAAAGGAAGCATAAAAATGCGAAAATATCTTTTGTGTTTTTAATTTCCATTGAAAAATCTCTTTCTTACGAGTTGGTTCTTTTCTAACACCAATAAAAAATACCGCTTATACAAATTTTTTTTAAATAAAATTTTTTACGTTTGTAAGGACAACCACATTCTATGTCCAAAACTGAATAAAATTAACTCGTCAGTTAAAAGATATACACTTCTCTAGTATCTAGGTCCTTTTGGTCCATAGAAATTGCCCATGGGAGAAACAAAAAAAATAAATCCCTGAGTCTCCCAAATGGTTAAGTTACTTGTTGACCCTTGGCTAGGTATTTTCCGGTGCGTTTCCCACCAATTTCGGTTCCTTATCCCCAAGTGGTTTTATTCTCGTCTGCTATCTTGGTCCTCTGGGGGCTCTTGCAGATGATATAAAGGAAACAACTACTTTGCCTTTTTTATCAGTTATTTGGCCAGCAAATAAGGTTGTTTCAGATGATGTAACTGTCTGGTTATTTCATTTTTTCACTTCCTGTGATTTCATTGGTTGTTTCGATTTCTCTCTCAAAATGACGGTTTTTTTAATGCTATTTTTCTATTTTAGAGTTCTTTAATGCAACTTGTTTTGGTTGGTTGGTAGACATATATTTTCAGGCTTGTGTGCTTGGTCACAGAGGCCCGCTTATAAACTTTCGTCAAGAAGGACGGACACGACATGTACACACATACAAGACAGATGCTGCCATCTATCGTCACCTCCACAATTTAGACATGTCCCTGAAGGGGAGGGAAAAAGTCTCCAGGGACCAGTACCCGTGGTAAACTGCGCAATGACCGACCGCAGGACTTTCGGACCCAACAGATTTAACGAGCACGTACTCCGCATATACTCGATGGGTCGTCAGTGCTACCGGGACTCGATCGCGGGACCTTCCGATCTCGAGACCAAGACGCTGACCACTAGGCTCCCCACAGCCCCTAAACTTGTTTTGTTCTTGCTATTTATTAAACTTTATTGGTTTTAATTCGATTAAACTTCAAGTATGCCATTATCAAAACGTTAAATGTTGTTGAAAAACTTCAATTTATATGCTATTTTGTCTAATGATTAGAAATTAAACAAAATTGTGGAGAGTAATTGAACTTTATTAATAGACAGGGAAAATCTTTAGTTTTACTGAAAGAAAAGTTTGAAAAAACATTCGTTTCAGTAAGGTAAGAAAATATTGTATTGTTCAAAACAAATGCAATTCAAGTATATATCACAATATTTGAACTACCAAATCTTGACCAGGGTTTTGCATACGTGGCTGTGTTAAAGCTCCTCTTTTTTATGCTAAGAACAGATGGCCGGAAACTTTCACACTAAACAACCAGATGAAGACCTTCGATAAAATAAAGCAACAAAATTTCGATATATTTAATTCGTTTAAACGACATAGTTTCACTAGATCTGTTTACACAAACGAATTATGAAATTAGTTTTTATTAAAATAAATGTAATAGTTTTTTTCCCTTTTCTCATATTTCTACTTTCACACCGTAAAAAAATTACGAAAAATATATTTGACTGAATACAAGGACCGACTAAATAGCTACTCTTTTAAAAGGAACGGGAATCGAAGCCTTATAATCTCTGAAGTAGAAAGAATTTATTTTCAAGTCTTTACTTTGTATTTTCAGAACGACGACTGAATTGGAGATCCTTCGTATTTATTAGGGTTTATGTCTAACAATTTATCAATGGGGTTGTTTCAGATGACGTAACTCTCCTGTTTTAATTTCTGCATTTCCTGTGATTTCATAATTGGCTGTTTCGATTTCACTCTCAAAATGAGCGGTTTTTCGTCTGCTTCTATTTAGAGAATCTTTTATTTTTGAGTTATTTACGTGCAACTTGTTTCAATTCTTGCTGTTTATTAAACTTTATCGGTTTTTATTCAATTAACTTTTAAGAACGAAAATCATTTCCAAACGTCAAAGTAATTGGAAAACTTCAATCTCGATGATAGTTGGCCTTGCGGAGAAATTAAGTTTAGTTTAGTTTGAATTATCGTCACACTAGAGCTACACGAGGGCTATTGGCGACGGGCGTCATATTTTTAGAACCACTTTCAAGTGACGAGCCCGACACCTAAGTAGGCACCCAACGCAACCGTTAAGGGTGACATCGTACGCAGCGTTAGGACTTTGGAGGATATTTAACGTGCACTCCCTCTACACGGGGTATTATTCGGCGGACATTTTTGGCTGCATGGGCCGTTTATATAGGTCGGCAGTTTTTTTGGCGATGCCCGGACCCGAACCTGGGACCTTTCGCATGCTAGGCGTGGAGAAATTAAGCGAAATTTTGGGACAGCAATGTAACGTGATTAATTTAACAGAGAAAAGGCTTTAGTCCTACTGAAAAAAAAAGTTTATCACAACATTCGTTTCAGTAAAGTAAGAAAATATTGTATTGTTCAAAACAAATCTAATCCCAGAAGGTTTTAAAATCAAAACAGTACAGCTGGAACTGTTGCCACTCATGACATGAAACATGCCCATTGATCCCCCCGAAAATTTCTTTTTAAGTGTTAAATATTTTAGGCAAAATAAATGTCAGCCGTTTAGTTGTAACTAAAACTTTAAAAAGCCCCAAAAAATTGTTTATTTAAATTCATTTTCTTTCGAAAATTAAATTAATAATCATTATTGTTTGCTAAATTTATTTGGAGTTGGAGCTTGAAGGCATACCTTTCTAACAGAAAAAGATAATTTTTAAGAAGCGACCGGATACAACCGAATTTGGAATGGGGGAGGCGACCCTGAAATATGATTTAATACCCTTCAAATATAATTATGTCAAAATTTCCGGTGTGATGTTAACTGTGGTTTCAATTTTTATACGATATACGATAACAATATCATAGAATGCTTTTGACAGCAAAAAATAATTTGTGAATATATTTATAGGTGTTTTTATTTAATTTTTTTCCGAAATATAAAAGAGCAGACTATCCGATAACAATCTCAGATTAAAATTCTTCATCACCATCGATAGAAAAACACAGATACCCAATCTCAGAAACCGATCCCAATCTCTATTGAGGTGAGGCGGCACACATAAAACCTCAACCCATAAAAACTAAAACATATTCATAAGGGGATTAGCCAAAAACACCTACTTCAACAACAGTAAATATAAGGTTGAAAGCATCTAAAAAGCAAAAACTAACAATATGCCACTGAATGCCGCAAAGAAGCGAGCCCTTTGGCGATACAAAAAATGGATGTCATGACACGTAATGATTTATCATATGCCGTGATGGATCTGTAGAAGCATGTTATGCCACTGGTCGCTGCCGATAGACCCGGGCCCTGGGTCCGGCAATTCCCAGACTGTGCACAAAACACGCCAGCATAAAAAATTCACGCATCAACTTTTTATAATGTCTTTTCCGCTGCCTTTGCCACTTGTTTTTATTAGTAAGCAGGGGGGTTTGATGGTTGTCGGGGTGTTTTCCCGCCAACATTTGGGTTTGGCGTGTTTCAACTCTTTGTTGAGTTGAGTTGAGTTGAATTATCGTCGCACTAGACTGCACGAGGGCTTTTGGCGAAGAGCGTCATACTTTAGAACCACAGTCGAGTGACGATTCGGCACCTAAGTAGGCTCCCAACGCCACTTTAGGAGAGACATCGTACGCAGCGTTGGGAATTTTTTAGCATATTTTACTTGCACTCCCCTTGCACGGGATAGGTCGGCAGTTATTTCGGTAATGCCGGGCCCGAACCTGGGACCTTTCGCATGCAAGGCAAACGCCTTACCAAGTCTTACTGACTGGGCTCTATAGCCCAGTAACAATAAGACGGCTGCAACTCCGATTCTAATGCAATGTATATAGATCATTGTCAATTCTATTAAAATCCCTATAAAACTGCCCAATTGTTATAAACTGCCATTAAAGGGGATCAGTAGCCATCTTCATTGCGCCTAACTAACAGCAACTGCAGAGACGCTTTCGCCATCATCGCACAACAAAACTTCTTTCCTGATATACGCTCTGGGACATGACTTAAAAGTTTTTAACTCATGTCCTAATCATGCCAGTTAATTGGTTGAGCTACTATAATCCTCACTATGCTACAGGTTTATAATCATGGCTAAATTATCCAATACATTGGCGACAAATTTCTCAACTTGGCTACATGAAACCCCGACAACCTCCAAATCCCCAGTAAGCAAAATACACATCCACTTTCCGCTGGAAAAACAACACAAATAAAAGGCCGGACGTCTGCAGAGAGGCTGATACTGCGATCTGCATATGCGGAGTTGGGCCATGCCCAAGGGCCTAGGGCTTCTTCTAGGGCCGGCCCCTTAAGGGACCACGGCCCTTACGCATGCAAAACCGGCCCTGGCAGTGATCGATTCGGGCCTTGGCCCCCGGGGGACGGCTCGCCGAAGAGCAATTTTTGCGCCAAAACTGTTTATAAATGGAGGAATATGGAACCTTTTCGGAATTTCCTCCTTTTTTCTCTCTTTCTTGGAAAAAGATGCACAAGGATGGGCTGGAAGCAACGAGTTGTTGTTATTTACCTATTATAATGTCACATTACTTGAAAACGCCGACATCAAGTGCCTCTCCTTTGTAAGCCATTTCAAAGTCTTCGGGACGTGCTGCAAATGCAATGTGTCTCATGAGTCACCAAATAGAGCATATCTCGACGTCGAAAGAGAGGACATCACATCAGATCCTATGAATGTCTCATCCAGCCTTCGGTAGAGTGCCCGATCACTGTCCAGGCCTCCTCTTTAAAATTTGTAGGAACCCTTAACATCAAACTATTATGAACTCAATTTGTACAAACTGAAACAAAACCTCATCTGATATTCATCTAACTCTTATAAGGACATCTTAAAATGGATGTATTAAATCAGATTTGGTCGCGAAACTTGGTAAATTAACAGAAAACGTGGACACTGACGCAAAAAAAGCAATGTAAGAGCCCAGCTACTGAAAAAAATCAGTAGCAAAATTTTAGAGGTTAATAATTTTTTTAAAAATTTGCAATATAACAGAAAATTGATTGGAAATTAAAATGGAGATGTTTCTTTTCTTTCAAAATTATGCTGACATTTCGTAGAAACTTTTTATATTTCTTTTTCAGATTTTCCGCAATTTATTTTTAGTTAGGAGGGGTTAAAAAGGAGAACTGTTGTCCTAAAAGAATGCAAATATTCCCGAAAAGAACTGAAGTGATGTGAGGGAAGGACATGTTATCGTCTGCAGACCGGTGTTCCATCGGGGAAATTGGCGTGGAAGAGATGCCTTCTCCATCCCGCATCGACAGATTTTCATAGGGGATGCTAAAACCAAAAATGCGAGAAATTTTAAAGAATTTTACTTAAAAAAAAGGGATGTTTTGGAGGGGAGGGGGAAATGTTTTGCTGAGCTGTCTGTCGTTTAATAAAACATTGTAGGTGGGTTTTGTTAGATTATACAGGATGCCTAAAAAAGGGTGGAATCACAAGCAAAAAATAGGTGTCAATTTTACGCTGAAATAGACCGAGTACAAGTTTTCAAAATTATACCATTAAATTGTTTATGCCATGTTTAAACTTACACTAAACTTTTGAAATCTTTATAATGTAACGCATTCGCACGACGCTTCTTCCGTTACATTTAAATATTTTTGTTTTGAATAACGTAAGAAGTAATTATGGTAGGTTTTTATTATCAACACAATTCCGTTTATAAGATAGATAGCTGGGCCCGAACTTAGAAAGTCGCAACCAGTAGATGGAAGTTAAACACTCTGCTACGTGGGCTATGGATTTGCATTCTGTGCTCGTTAGGTTAGGTTGAACGCTTACGGCTGTCTATTTCTTGCCTCCAAGGAGCTATAACACACCAAATTACGCCTCGTAATTTAGAACCACAGCCAAGTGAGGAGGTCGAAACCTGCGCTGGCACTCAACGGGACTTCAAGAGCTTTGTACGCTAACGTCATCGGGGCATTGAACTCCACAACTTTAACGAGCACGTCTGTCTTAGTGTACTGGGGTAGATTTTATATACTATTCTTGCCAACAAATGTCCATCCACAGGATGTGGCCAGTTTAGAACGTGGAACCCTCTATATGAGAAAGTTCTGTTGACCGGGCCACGGAGCTCCCTAGGTGCTCGTTTAGCAATATGACCGAAGTTTGGAATTATTATTGCTATTGCCCGTTGTTTATATTCCTTGTATAGGTTTAGTGCTACAAAACCAATCAAATGTCGGTTAGAACTTTATCGAACAAACGAAGCAACGACATGACACTTCATCGCCAACACTGTGCATGAGTTTGATTCCCATGAGGACGTCGCATACGAGAAAATGAGTGCGAGAACACCCTGTATATCGTAACTGTCCCCTCGGAGGGGAACGCATAAAAAAATACTCCATCGGTGTCCCCATACTTTATTCATAAAACCTGTCTCCTCGACATATTTTTGCTCTATTCCAGTGGTCCTTTACTCTCGTGTATACGCGGAGGAACAGAGAGTCTGCGTTAATTTTGTGTGGTTAGATAATTACTGATGTTGTTATTTTGAAATGTTTGGTTTGAACGTTTCAGGTTGTCGATTTCTAGCTTTTGCACAGCTTCGTAGTTTGCACACTTCGTAATTTTAAACTATTTTCATGTGATGAGGTCGACACATGACAACAAAACTTACAGATTAATCTCAGAAAGTTTCAGCCACTAGGTGGCGCTTATTTAAACTCTCGGCCACGAACGCCTATTTATTGTGTGTGCCCTGTTATTATGGTTAGGGAAACACTTTTTGCGGTCTAGTCTCTGACTGGCAGAGAGCTATATCTAATTTCGCACAGTTACACGTCAGGCAATTAGAGTAGTGGTTAGATGACGGTGGACGGATACCCTTTCTGGTTCCAACAGACAATGTTTGCATGCTTGGCGTCAAGTAGAAAATGCAATATGCAATTCTCATGTTTGAGACAGAAAGGATTTAACATGCACGAGCCTCTTATTGATGGAGAAATTTTTGTGGGATTTCTTCATTTCTACAAGCCTTGTATAGGAGGTAAACGTTAAAGACCTTATTCAATCATAAAATCTAGAGGTCATAAGGTCAATGACTTACCAACTAAGCTCTATTACATACTCAATGACTGTCCTATACTCTGTAAACAAATCGTATACAATCGTGTAAACAATCGAATCTATAAAAAAAAAATCGTACACAAAAGAGGTTTGCCGTGTTCTCTAATTAAAAAGAAGGCAAGAATAAGAAATGTGAATTAAAAATTAACGTTACAAACTGGTCCTTCAAGCAACGCCTTGTCCTAAGGTCCCCATTCCTTTCGAAGAACACATGGAAAAGAACACAGTGCTGAATTTCAACATCCCTAATCCACGGATAGAAGAGTGTTAGGCCGTCTGGGGATTTTGCTGCCAGTTTATAAATATGCAAAGAAAGGGATTGAGGAAAAAACAGACGATCGGGTTGCATTCGAAAAGCCCCACTCACCCCTCGGGCGACTTCTTGCAAGAATGTTGTCTTCTTCTTGAAAATCAAAAATATAAGATATGCCTTCTTGAAATGAAGAAGTTTCTTGTGTTAGAGTAAGGCTAAGACTGAATCATGACGCTTGTTTAAAGTTACTCAGCGGATGGTATCGAAAACCGATGTTAAAATATGTATTATGAAATGAAAAGATTTCTGGGAAAATTGGTTTTGAAAAGTTGCTTATGTGTTCAATATCAATCCAGGGGGAGGAGGGGGGGGGGGGGAAGAAACCGTTCAAAGGAGAAAGCATGTCCTCCTTCTTCAGTGCCTCTAAAATCACTTTAAAAAACAATTCTTGTTCTAAGTTTTTTTAAAAACATTTTTGGGTCAGAAGAGGGATGAAAAAGTTTATAGTTTATTTTAATTATATTATTATTCCACCCAAAGGCTTTAAAATGTCTACTCCGCACACTGCCTGATATTATACCGATTCATAAAATATAGTTTTATATTCTTGAAGTTCTTCTTTAAAAAATTTCATTTGGTTGGTTTTTATAAAAACAATAAGGACATTCTTAAAAAAATATGCAAAAAAAAATAATTTTGCCTGTTTTATTAGTCTTATTGGCTTGTTTCAGGCGACGTAATTCTTTCCAGATTTCATTTCTGTTTTTCTTTCGATCGGTGCTCCAATTGGTGTTTTGTTCTCACGAGGCATTGATCCATCAATCCAGGCTCGAGGAAAAAGTGATATTCATTCAGTGTTTCTGTTGTCACTCAAGACCTGAAACATGCCCTCAAAATAATACAGCTAGCATGTTTACAATTCTTTTGCGGTCATTTGTACATTTGCAGTACATTTGTTTTATATAGCAATGCTTTTTTTAATAATACCGTTAAATGTAACTAATTAAAATTATCAAACTAAAAATACATTAAATCTTGTTTCCATATGATTTTTGGCATATTTTACACAGTTCATAAAATAATATAATATAAACTTATTGAGTACCCTTAAAAAGGCTTATTTTAACTTGTAATGTAGTAAAAGGGAAATTAGTATTTAATCACATCTAAATATCTTGATTAGCTAATCTTTTTTTTAATAAAAATGTTCAGTCTTTAAATGAGAACAATGAAAAAATATAAGTAATCAAATTACATTTATCATATAGGTTGTTTCATCTACAGTTAACGTTGGTATTTTACACAAATGTTATTGTATTGCAAAGTTTCAATTTGAAAGTCAAAATTGAGAATAATGCCTTTCAATTTATGTATATAATTTGTTTTAACGAAATTCTATGAACTCGGAATACTTAAAACAGAGTTTGATAAAATACTCTTTACTTATACATTTTATTAAAGTCTCTTTTTCATTTCAAATTCCAGTCAACTACAAGTATAATGTTAAAAGTAAAAGACAATTTCAATATACAACTGAAATGATTTCGGCGAATTATTATTACTATATCAGACATATCTTTTTTGTTTACAATTTGTGTTTACCGTGGTTTTATTTTCATTATCGAAACGTTTTCAAAGTAGTTTATTCAAATTTATTTATAATGATGATAGGTTAATGACATTTAAAATATTTTACATTATACATTTTTTAATTTTAAAAGAATTTTAAATAAAACGTAAGCATTGGAATAACAAATAGAATCCAATGTTTATATTTCATTTATTTATTTGAATACCAAAATTCATGTACAGTCAAACCTCTATAACTAGACTTCCTATAAGTCGAATAATCCGCTAACTCGAACTTTTAATCAGGTCCCGAATAATTTCTATACTTTTCTTTTAAAAAACTGTCTCGATAAATCGAAGTTAACATCATCTAAGTCGAAGTTTTTGTGTTAGATTTCACCGGTAAAAACACATTTCAGTTAAAAAAATTAAATTTCAGTTCATATTAATCAGCATTTTGCATCCATAATGTCTGTGAATGCCAACAACCTTAAAAAATACAAACAACAAGAAATAACTGGGTTTTTTTTTAAAGATGAGATTTACTGGTATGTATACTAATCGATATGTAATAAGGCCAAATTTTGTGAGTTTTAATATTTTTTTTACCATATTCTTCGCCTGTTTTCTACATGGGTTATAAAAAAATTGAAATGCGTATAACTATAGTATAATGGCACATATCAAACCATTAAAACCAGGTTGACCCATCTTAAGTGACAGTAGAGAGGAAGGGAAGGTTACTTCGATAACTCGAACTTCGGATAAGTCGAATATTTTTGGGGGTCCCCTGGGACTTCGAGTTATCGAGTATTGACTGTATATGAAAATTTGATAAAGAAGTTGTAAATTTAGAAGACTGATTTAACTTAGCTACTTGAACTCCGTTTTATTTAAAGGATAATATTAGTTCTTAAATAACTTGTTTGCTACTTTCACCAATTATTTCAAATAAAATATTAAGAATTAAATACATTGTATTTGACATTACATATGAGAAGAAGCTTATTAGCCATTTTACTTTAATTTGTTTCACGAACATATTTAAGTTCAAAAGCACACGAGTTATGTCAAAATGCCACATTTTCAAACATTCTTGATAAATTTGCTTTTTGTTTAAGATAAATGTTTTACCGAGGGATATAAAAACTTTCACAATTACACAAAAAAAAAAAATTCGATTCAGAACAAAATTTTGAAAAATACAGATGCATCAAAATTATTGAAAGTAACCAGAAGCTAGAAGGCAACACCTGTAATTCTGGAACAGTGGAAAAAGTTTTGGAAATGTCTTTTTTAGAGTGATTGAATCATGTCATATTAAAAGGATGACTGAAAGGTCTTCAAATTATGATTTTTATTTTGAATCATAATAATTTTAGCAACATTTGTATTACCAAAAAATGGGATCTCCAATTATACCATAAAGTCATACGTCCCATCAGAGTACTTTGTCATAAAATATTCGAATTTACAAGATGCGAACTGTACATTTAAAGAAAAAAATAGTGTATGAATTTTTCTATGCATAATGAAAATAAAATTTGCAATTTTATGCTTGAATTCTGACATAATTATTTCCAAAGCCGGTTGTTATAAATAAAGTTGGAACGAGTTGTTATAAGTAAAGTTTAAAATGAGTGGTTAAAGTAATCAGAGGTCATAATCTTTTGAAATTTTACTCAAACATTTGAAGGTCAATGGAATGTTCTTTGACAAAGAGTTATATATCAATAAAATAAGGGTGTCACGGAGTAAGTAAACTATGAAATAAAGCACACAAAAAAATACCAGCATATTGATCCCTAATCTGTCAGAGACAGTGCTAGTTTTAGACGCAAATATTTTGTGTATATTTTTTTCATAAATAAACGTTATACCGTACAAAACACCATAACATTAAATTTTTTCTACTGTTCCACTGATCCATTACTCCGCTGTTTCCATTGGTCGTCCTCAAACAAAATCCAATTTAGTTCCCTTTTTAAGGTGCTACTTTTAATTGAAGAGCTTTGTAGGAGAACGTGCTAAGTGACATTATTGAAAAAATTGAGATTTTTGTGTCAATGAACATATTACTAACTTCTTTAATGATAAAAAGTTTCCTCTCTTTCGTAAGCTTTAAGTTTAGTATATTTTTTACGGTTTGCAAGTACCGTTTTCAAAAGATCCGAGTGCAAACTAAAAACTTTAACGCACAGAAAAAAATGTTTTGTTGGGAGAACCAAATTTTTTTTGTTGACGTGTTTTGTTGACTAATTTTGTTGACTTAACAATATTTTACTTGTCCCAACAAAGCGAGTATTTTCACCACAACAAAACCCGTTTGGTTGAGGTAAGCTCGGCCTGCTATTGGCTGTTTCTAACTGTGACGTCATGGCGCCTGTCATCAACGGCAAATCGAAGAAAATTAAGGGCGCCATTCGGCCATTATCGTTGTGGAAGGATTTGATTGCTATTTTCAAAGGTAACTTGGGGCCGCCGTAGTGAGCCTAGTGGTCAGCGTCTCAGTCTCGATATCGGAAGGTCCCGCGATCGAGTCCCGGTACCACTGAAGACCTACCGAGTATATGCGGAGTACGTGCTCGTTAAATCTGTTGGGTCCGAAAGTCTTGTGGTCGGTCATTGCGCATTTTCGGTTTGGCGCATTTTTGGTTGAATCAACAAAATCATTTGGTTGAATCAACAAAATAATTTCAACAAAGAATTTGGTACTGACAACAAAATTTTTGTTGGCGCTATATTGACCAAAAAATTTCGTTGAAACAACAAAATTTTTGTTCTTTCAACAAAATATTTTTTTCTGTGCGGTCATTTTCTCGTTTTCACCTTTTTGTTACTTAGCACGTTCTTCCACTAAGCTCTTCAATTATATTCGAACTTGGTTCACTTGAGTCCCGACTGTTCAAGCTGTCCACGAACCATGAGGACATTTCGCAAGGGGTCCTATTAAGACAAAAAGCCTCATTTTCAAATACGGAGAGAGTCCTTCCGAACTTAAAATCTCTGCTGCCTTCCACTTGAAAAAGCCGTCCTATTCTCCAATGTAAATAAGTTGCAAATTATTCCGGTGCATTTTTCCGATGCACCTTTATTACTTCCAGAAAGACTAAAGACGCCAGGAATGAGATGTGTTAGGACTGTCAAACATGTAACTGGCACTTTTATTATTCAGTAGGGGTTTTTTTTCATAGTCATTATTACACATGATTTAGGTACAAACAAACGTGATTTAATAGGTAAGCAAGGTGGTTATAATAAATATTTCCAATTTTAAATGGTTTTAATCATAGAGTCACTGGTCCAAATCATGAGACATTTGATAGAAAAAATCAGGCGAAACAGTAGCACTTTGGATTGTGAAAAATAATAACTTAATTTAGAATTGAAATAATGGAATAAAATTCAATATTTAAAAAGCTTTGGGTCAAATCCAGTGAATATATCCAATATCGATCAATAAAGGGCATTGTTTAATTGTAAAATTAAAAATATATTCACGAGGTTTTAAGTAAATTTCACTTTGGTTCGCATTGGTCATCCAAACGGTTCGTATTTTACAGCCAAACTTAAATGGGCATGTTTCAGGTCTTGAGTAGCAACGGAAACGCTAAATGAAAATAAACTATTTCTTGGGCCGTGATTGGTGAATCAATGTCACTTGAGAACAGAGCACTGATCGAAAGAAAGGCAGGAATGAAACTTGGTAGGAAATACGTCACCTGATACAAACCAATTAGTCAGCCAATAAAAAAAGTCAGTTGAATTCTTCTATCTATAATTAACTTCATTATAATTATTATTTTGAAGCCCAATGTTCAGGAATTAGCACAGTGGCACTTAAAATTTTGTCAAACCAAAGCACCAAATGGTAATGAGAAGCAAAATTCTCCGCGCAATATTCCTTCCTCTAATAGCGCCTTTCTTCGAGTCAGGTGTTGCACCTCTAGCACAAAACTAATTTCTCTAAGGAACGGAAGGGTGTTAATATTTCTGATAGAAACTTTATTATCCGCTGTTATTTTCAACGTACATCGTTCTTTAATATGCATCATCAATGTGCAGTATGTGTATTCTTTAAAACAAGGAATCTCTTATGTTTAATAAGAAGTTATAATAATGAGAGACCCGATTTTTTAGGTGTTGGTATATGTTTGTCTATTGAAGCCGTACTAGCGTAAGTCATGCTATGAAAAAATTTCAATTCGGAGAAAATGCCAAGAAAAAGTAATACTTCTCCATGCAAAGTTAAGACTTTAATGTAACTAATTGCTTTTTGCGCCTTACAAAAATAATTTTACTGTGACTCTTATAACACCGATCCTCTTTGAATAATCCAAAAATACCCAAATAGCACTTTGCGATTCTAGAAACTCTACGTTTCAGAAAATAATTTTTGGTCGGCACTATAAGTTAAAATATGAGTTAAATAGATACCCTTTTTACTGGCTTCAAGAGACCAAGGGCATGCGGGTTGAGTGAAAATCATGTTAATCCCAAGAAGTGAAATTCATTAAGGTTATTAATTTTTGCTATATAAATAAATACACATTAAAGTAAGGCTCCATTCTGCTCAATGTATCACTCTTAAAACAAACGTTTTAACTCAGTCTGAGTTAATTTCCATTCCTTTCCGTGCCGAAAATGCACTTCCCCTATAGGAGTGGATTTCACTCTTTTTGCGGAGTGGGTAAAAGAAATGAAAGAAAACAATCTACTTCCTACACTCTTACAACGAGCGGTTTTAACTCAGTCTGAGTTAATTTCCACTCCTTTCCGGTGCCGAAAATGCACTTCTCCTATATGAGTGGATTTCACTCTTTTGTTTTAAGAGTGGTATTCAAGCATTATCATTACAAGTTATATAGTACAATTTTTTAAAAAAATCGATCAATTTTTTGTTGAAGAGTCTACAAAATTGGAAACTTGCCACAAAGTTTCGCCATTATTTTTTTTATCAGCATCATATGTAAGAGTTATCGATAACGAAACAAGTCATTTTAGCTAAATTTTACATTTTAAGAACATAAAAAAATCGGTGGTTGAAGGGGAGATTCGATTAAGCAGAGTTCGGTTAAGAGAGAGTACTGTATTGTATTACAGAAACTGTCTTGTATATCTTGTAGAAATATGTGTCTTACTTGTCCATTCATAAGTATTAAAGACGAAAGAACATACGACAGCAACCAACTGACACGTGTAGTTTTCTTGACTTAAGCTATTTTGTCTCTCAGGTATAGATGTTTCACTGGCTTCCGTTTGATTCTAGATAATGGTGTAGACGAAAGCACTATATCCCATTATAAATAAACCATGTAAGAAAAGCTTGAAAGTTGAAATATATACATTAATTTGCGAATCTAAGTAGATTCTCTCACGGGTTGTCATTGTCCAATTCCTTAGTGATCAAATAAAGAAAATCAGAATACATGCAATGATATTGTGCTCGTTCAAATAATTGAGTAGTCCTGTTTATTCTTAAAGATTAGAATAACATCCTATTTTGTTTGTTCCAATATAGATTATTTATTATATCCAACTTATAATTTTCAAAATTTTAATATATACCAGAGAACATAACTTCAATGGTTTTTTTTTGCTTATTGAATTGTTGTTACTGTTGATTGTTATTTTGGGATTTAAAATGGGTTCTATCGTTAATGGGCATTTAAACGTAGAATACAATCAACGTAAAATCCAATTAACGAATAGAATTACATTTTGAATGAATTTTTAAAAGAAACTTGGGGATAATATTTTATGAAATTAAGTTATCAATGTGAGATTCTGAAAAAGCAATCTGGTGGTACGCAAGGCAGTATATTAGAGGTCTTTCTCCGTTACACTGTCCCTTAAAAATCTCCATTGTGTCTCTACGCGCATCTCCTCTACTTATATTTGTTTAGAAAGTTATTAGTTTTGCATTGAATTAACATATAGAGAGAAGACTTTGGTTTGGAGACCCGGATACTGCTCCTATTCCCCAGCAAAATGTCATGTAAAAAAAGTTCACGTTAATGAGGTACTGTAGAATTCATTGACTTCATTGTAACCAACTTATCCCTAATCATTTCACCAAGTGTCTGGGCCTATTATGGCAGTGATAATAGCTTCACTTGACCAACCATATTTTCGAAATGGCAGCATCTAAAACCTACTCTAGCCTCCATACACAGTTGCAAATGGGACAAGGGCATTCGGACCACACACGGAGATCGTACGATTTCTTGCGTGTCAGCAGCGGCCGCGCGAGCCCATCGCACCTAATCACAGGGCACCAGTGCCTTATGTATGCTGATACGCCACCCATCAGTCGTCTCATTGAAAAGACGCCTTTGAAGAGAAAGTGGAGTATGTCTTTGGAAAAAAAAATATTTGTCTTGCCTACTTCTGTTTACTACTACATTAAAGCATACAATTTGTGTCGTATATTTTGCCGATTAATAAGTTACATTTTTGTACATTAAAAAAAAATTAAAATCTACTTATAATGTATTTTAAGATAAAGGATAGTATCTCATATATTTACCTTCGACTAGCCTTTTTTTCGTGTACTTTTTAAAGAGATTTAGCGAAAGTATTTAACTTGATTAGTTAGTACGATGGTGGTATGTATACCAAATAGCGACTACTACTTTCAGAAATAATTTTATATAAAAGCTATGTACATTTTACTTTCTGTCCTAACATGCCGTGCTTGTTTTTAAAAAAATCTTTTGAAATCGTAATAAAACAACTTTGAATCGATTATGACAGAATATTTCTTTTTTGATAAATCGATTACATATTACAACATGCATATATTTTTCGGCTATGCTTCTGATTTAGCCAATTGTTTACATTTATTTATGAGGGAACTTCTCATTTCGTAGTTATCTTAATCTATCATTTTTTTTTTAACAATCTAACATTCTGATAAATTTTATCAAACTCCTTGATTTCTCCTTGATTTCGTAAGTCGAGAAACGCAAGTACGCTAGACATCCAGAACATGTATATCTAATCAAAAAAGATTTAATAGACATTCGTTAAACATTCCAACTATCAAGTCTAAACTAGTTCCACATAAATTCAGCTCATAGATATCCAGTATAGATTTTGAGAAAAGAAATATAACATGTCCAATAGACATCTCGAACATCCAAAGAATTAAGAAGATTACCAAGAGATATCCAATAGGCAATAGTTTTTGGATGGGAACAAAGAGCCAATTGCTTCGTTGTTTCCATAACTGTAGACCACAATGTTTTTTTTTTACTATCTGCGAGCTAAAAGATTGAATCACTACAAAAAGTTGCATTAATTGATTTACCAATTTTATCAATTTTATTCATTACTTCCAAATGTCTAAGTCTAAACTAGATCCTACACAAAGAGAGCTAATAGATATCCAAAAAATAGATTTTGTGGAAGGATGAATCCATCTAAAAAGATCATTTACGAAACACTTAAGCCACTATTCCACTCGAACATGTTCGCCAAAGCAGGACACCAAAACAGACTTCGCCCCACTGGACTGGAACTGATTAATTTTTGTTTCTTATTTTGATTTTGATTCTTGTTTTTTTTTTTTTTTAATTTTGTACGTGAAACCGGTGGTGATATGGGAGACACGAAACCGATTGTTAATTTTGAGAATGGCACGAGATAGGCTAAAGACACTTTGACGGTTCGATCGTAGAAATGCCAGCTTCATATTAGAAAATGAATCAAAATTCCACGGGAAAAAATAATAACGGACTTGACGTTTTGAATGTTTTCATATTTCATAGAATGTTTAAATTATAGCGTATCGTGATTAAAAAGAAATATGAATGCCTTTTTCAATATTTTAAAGCATGTAATATAAAATAAAACCAGCTCTTAAATCTTCTTCTGGAATTTCCACCGGGCTCCTTAAGTCATGATGTTGGATGATGATTAAAGATGATGTTGGATAATTAATTTGTTAGGTCAAGAAATAAAACGGCCCACTTTCACGGTATTGTCAAAGTTTAATTTTTTGAATGAAACCTTTTAATTTTTAATTAAAAAAACTGTTAATTTATAATTGTTATTATATATCAATAACTTTAAATCTATTTTTTCACATTACAAACATTCATATATTACAATATATACAACAAACATGACAAATTTTACACGACAAACATACATATATGGGCAGTTCTACTATAATTTTTAATTTCAGGTAAAAAAAAACTTGTAAAATTTATTTTTTCAAAATCAATTTAAATGTTTGTAAAAAGGTTTATAAGGGTTCTAGAATTGCAAAAAAAAGTTCAGCAAGGCTCATTTGAAATTTTTAAAAAAAAATTTAGGGATTGCAGTTTTTAAAAAAAAAAAACCCAGTATCAAAGAAACCGGTTTAAAGGCTTTATGAAAATAACTAATTGTCAATGAAACCGAAGTCACGAACAAACCGGTTAGCCTTAAAACCGGTTTTGGTTTTCCATCCCTAGATCAATGTGATAGTAAGGAACGGAAGGTAAAGAAACGGACGGAGTAAGGAACTTCACGATGTTTTCCTGTCTTTTTTGTGTTGAAACTAACTCCAGTTTAATAAAAATGATTTTTTACTCCTTATATTAAACTTAAACATATTTACAAAAAAAAAATCCAATTACCAAGCAAAAATTAACCTTAACCCTGGGGGATTGTAAGGAAAGCAATAAAGCCACGCTGCTCATTTTACTGTTTTTTTTTTTTTAACTTTTGGGATTATTAGTGAAGTATAGCAAAAAAATGCGGCTACTAACTGAAATGTGAGTTTTCTGCAATAAATTTTTCATGATTGAAGAATCACTTTAGCTCCATCCAATGCCTCTCTCCACCACTTTAGCAATGAGCACCAAACTAAAAATTTGACATTCGGGACTTGGGATGGTAAGGAATTTTCTGCATTTTTTTTGTGTCGTAAAATTTTTTTGGAGTTTCTTGTTTTGAAATTCGGTTTTGCAATTATATAAGGACCAGTCTATTAGTATAATAAGAAAAAATTGAAAAGAAATATTAATTTTTTCAAAAAATATGCCCAAGAGACATAAAATTAAAAATTATGGTAGAATTGCCCATATACAAAATATTCAATCAACAAAAAGTTGTGTCACATAAGTATCATAACAATTGAATAAGGAAAACGTTTCAAAAATCACGAATCGATAATTAATCATTAAATGATAAATCACAACTCAAGATTATAGTTTTCTAAAAGCTGTAATTTCTTCGACATTTGTAATGGATGCTTTATGAATATGTATTTTCGAAACGTATTTGTGACCTTACACGTCAGATATTTCATCATTATTGGGTAAAAGCAATTAATAAGGAAGTAATTAGGGTGCACTAAACGATAAGTGTTTAAACATTGTGTCAAAGAGTTGTGATTTTTCATTTTTTCAATTATCTCAAAGCAGCTAAAGAAAGAAAGATAGTTGAAGAAAACTTTTTTTTTCTCTTTTTTCCAGACTTCGTTACTTGTTTAGAAATTGAAGTTTTTATAAAGATAGTGTTCACTTGTCACCTACTTTCATAGCCAAAATTACAAATGCCAGACAAGTGGGTAAAGTATCTTGTAATGAATTAAAAAGAAATTGAAATTCCAAGATCTGACTATTTGATTTTTTTCTCTTATTTTGGTGCTGCTTTTTCCTCTTATCTTTAACAATTTCATTCCGTAAATTTTACTGGAATGATGTGGGAATTGAAGGAAACAAGAAAGCACACGTCCTCGCTAAGCTTGGTACTGAACTTACTTAACTTTACCATACTGTACATGTACTCTTAATTTTTAGAAGAAATAAATTCACCTATGTTTCTTATATGCTCTATGTATTTTTATATAATTGCAGCCCCTTCTGCATAATATCAGAACTACTCTACGGATTTATTAAACTAAAACATACAAAGCAACAACAACAACGAAAGATGCAACAAGGACAGCAATCATAGAGTTGCCTATCATAACTCTATGACAGCAACCTTTTAGTTGCCATTGTGTGCAAATAAGATTATGTTTTACTGACATTTAAATTTGTATAAACAACTTTGTATCCATTCATCTGTACTATTTCTTATTAAACTTATGTTCGACAGAAAATTGTGACAGTATAATACGTTTTATAATGTGACGCCATGTCTGGATTTTAGTATAAAATAGCGATGCAATTTGAATTACTGCACTTACTTGTACAAGCAAATTACAAGTTAGATAACATATACAGGTAATATATTTTTAATATTTTAATTAAATTTTATCGTATAGCAAACTCATACATTTGGTTTCCTTAAATAAAATTATGTTTTGAATTTCATTTAAAATTTAATCAATATGCTTGTTGAGCATTAAATAATAATTGATGCATCATATTTGTGTTTATAAAATTATAAAGATGAAGATAATTATAATATAAAGATGATAAATTAACCTATTAATCCAACTTTCACACAAGACTATATATTAAAAGTTCTTATATAAGTCACACTTTCTACCCCCAAAAAATCACAAGCATCCGGATGCCTTAAATATATAAAATTTTGAAAAGATTCACGTTTTTAGTTTGTTATTTTAAGTTCCGAACCATAATCTAAACTGAAAGTAATTTTTAAATTATTTAATAGTCCTTATATATATATTTTTTAATAATTTCATTACATTGTTATAATTTCGTTATATATGTTACTGTTAAAACCCGAAATCCGCTAGAACCAGAATTTACTAGTGAGAACTAGTTTTAACTGAGGCCATTAGTTAATACTAGTTTCCACTAACTGAAACCAGTTATCCCCCGCTAATACTGGTTTTGACGAAATAGATTGGATTAAACTAGTTTTAACTATAAAAACCTATATTAAATAAAACTAGAATTAACGGAAAATAGCACGATTTAGGGTAATAGGTTTAATTTCATTCAGTTATTGGGATTATTATGCTGCAATGCAATAAAGGCGTTTGGTTATTGGAAGACCCTAAATTAAGAACGGTATGTTGCGGGTTTTTTTAAAGACTCAATCATTACTTTTAGCTAAAGGAAACTAGTTTTCACTAGGGGAAACAAACAGTTAAAACTAGTTCTCACCAGTGAATTCTAGTTTTAACTGATTTTGAGTTTTAACGGCAACATTTATACATTTGCAACCATCATGGTTTTGAAATCACGATATAGAATGCTTATTGTATAATAATTCAAATCCTGCAAAAAGGATACAATGAACAATAATAAAATACAAATTGAAAAAGGTACCAAATGAAAAAAAAAAATCGGATATGATGTGCTTTGCGTAACTTTTAAATGTACGGTAATTTTTTTAAATAATATTTTAAATTTAAAAAAAAACTCATAACTGTACATTTTTAATGCTTAGATAAAGTATGTCGTTTAACATCATTTTATAACATTAGCACAAACAACGTTATTGCATTTTTAAGAAATCTAAAATTTTATCTCAAGAAGAAAATATCTTTAGTTAAAAAAATTTAAATTTTGCTGTACAGATTTAGAAAATAATAATTTAAATTTAAACGACCGTATTAACTAGCAATATCTAATTTATGGCTGCCTTATTTGAGCTACAAGAAAGAATTCAGTCAAGCACTAAAAATTTTTAACAATTAAAAAATACAAGTATACTTATGCAAACTCAAAAGTTGTTTTTATCATTATTTATCTGAGTTTTGAAAATACATTCATTTATTTTATTTCTTAGGAAACATGAGGGTTTTGTATGCCATTTTACTTATTAGCCTTTTTGCAGGCGTGTTAGGTAAGTTATTAGTTTTTTAAATACGTTTGTGACTTTTTTTTTGTATGTTACAGTCTTTATTTTTAAGCTTATCTATTGATTTAAAATAAAGAAAATTAGTTTTAGATTATTATGTTACATAATACATTTGGAAAAATAATTTTAAAGTTTTACGAGTTCTGCAACTGAAAAAAAAATGAGAACTAGCTATAGAAATTTATATTTTTACCTCAATAACACAATATTTTGGGCTGCTTTAGAACCTATCCAAAGTTGATAGAAGAAAAAAAAATACAAAATAACTGTTTTTTTTTCTAAAACACGCTGAGTTAGCATGTGGTTTAAAATGGGGAAATTAGTTTTGGCACATTTTTAAGACACTTTCGTCAGAAATGATGAAAAGTTTCTTTCGCATAACTTATTGAATATTTTATTTCTTGAAGTTAAAACTTTTGCGACTTTAATGAACTATGATTGAATAACTTTTAAGGTATTTTTACTGTGATTACCTATATCTCTATGATTTTATGATTTGAAGTATAGTTTTTCTGAGATTATGGCTGGTAAAATACAATTTTATAATACAGTATAACCCGATTATAGCGCCATTCAAGAGGCTGCAAAATTCCTGACGTTATAAACGAGGTTAAATATTAAGTGTAGCAAATCATGTAAAATACGTATTATACACTCATATTATTAATTAAAGATATAAAAGGACATATATTGACTAAATTTTTAACCTTATGTGCAATTACTAGTACTTTAATTTCTCCTTCTCCGGTCAATATTTTTTTTAGGTATTAATAGTCTCAAATTTGGTGGCTTTTGGTATCATTTGGCGAATAAAATATAATTTAAAAAGTGAAAATGTTTTTTTTTAAATTTTCTATAAGAAGGCATTTTGGATATCATTATAAACGTATATATTTGGCATTATAACCAATAGGAGTCAATTAAATGTTGTTTTATTATAAGACAAGATATTATAACATTATAATAGTGTTGTCGTTGTAACCAAGTTTTACTGTATGTGAAAAATAATTCCAGTGAATGAAGCTTATGGCGAGGAATGTGAATCACCATGGAAATGTAATTGGAAGTGCTTTGCACAATTCACCCGTTTCAAGGGAGGCAAATGCGTAAGACAGGGAGGCCAGGATGTTTGTACAACATGCTACGTCTAGTGATCCCGTCTCAGGTAATTTTGGCAATTTGATCGCTTCCGGCTGTCCATTTCTAGCCTCACCGTCTCAGCTGAATACAACTCTCAATCTAAAATTAAAGTTTTCGAATGCAAATACAGGCTTGCTTACTTGAACGGTGTTAATCCTAATTACTTTTCGGTACCCGAAATTCTTGACTTATATTGCATCAATGAACTACAACCTCTATTACAAGCATGAACGATGGTTCAAGGATAATTAAGTGTTCCAAATAGACTCCAAAAGGAATTGGCTTGTTTCAGATGACGTATTTCCTTCCTGCTTTCATTCATGACTCCTTCGATTAGTGCTTCGATTGGTGCTCTATTCACACGTGACTTTGATTCCCAATCGAGGCTCGAGAGAGAATTTATTTTCATTCAGCATTTCTGTTGCCACTCTATGCTCCATGTAGGTTAGGTTTTCAGCTATCTACTTCTAGCCTCTAAAGAGCTTTAACACAGCCAATTACTCTTCGTAACTTAAAACTCTTGATGCTATGTTTATGCTAAAAGTAAAATGCATGAAATTGTATTAACCATGTTATCCTTACCTTAAAACTGTCTTTTATTTTTGAAGCTTATGGTATTGTTTATTCCATAGGCATAGATGTCAACCTTCTTGATGACGGAAAAGAATTTCAGAATACTTTTGAAGAAAATCTTGACTTGAATTACTGTAAAAGATTTTTGATTAAATTTAAATGTTAAAGTTATTCTTAATATCCTACTAAATTCGAAGTTCATTAAAATAAAAAGATTTGTAAAAAAACGTATGTTGTATTTTTCTTTTCGCATGATGATGTCTGTAAAAGCTTTTAGCGATATCACCGATATTACAAATGATACAAAAAAAACTGTTTTGAACTGTACGAGAGGGAATTTCAAGCTTATAAAATTATGAATAGTGTGTTAGAAGTTACTTAACGTAACTTTTAAACTGCCTGTTAAATTATTTACCAAGTTGAAATGCTAACTTATAAAACATATGCCATCGGTAGGTTGCTCAATTTCTAATTTGAATACCATAACGCATATACACTTTAATATACCTAGATTCTATTTTTTTAGTATAGATGCCATCTCAAAATTATTAGGGATGATACAAATGGAAAAAAAGCATCCCACTAAATGTTAGAGTTTGTACTTCAGTTTGTGCCGAAATTAGCTGAACACTAGTGGGTGAATACTCTGAAAACGAACCATTTGACGCAAAAAATATTATTAAAAAATATCGATGAAAGTTTTTGAAACTTAGGATTTGAATTACACTTACATACTGCATTGAAACTAGAACATAGTTCCAGATCATACAATTATTTTCTCATTAAAATTTTACTTTAAAAATTTGGTTTTCCAAGGACATGACTACCTTGCCACGACATGATGAATTATTGGTTTTCAAGTGCATCGAACATATTTATGATTAAGAAAGATATATATATAATGTGTACACTGTACAGCTTATTTGTATGAAACTAAAAGAAAAAATAATAGACAATTTTATTTTATAGATGGGTCAATAGCGAAATAACGAATCAATTCTATCGGGGAATTCATAACCATTATTCGTAATGCGATCCCTTTTTCTTTTTCTGCTCATGTCTGTAACTGTTAATTTTTTTTTATTTTCCTATCTTAAATAATATCTGCAGAAAGAAAAAACTAATTTCAGAAGATGTTTCTTTGTGATCACAAGCTGGTTACTATATCACTTGAATGCACTTTTAAACATACACCAGATTGAGGAGTTATGAACAGACAACTTAAGCAAAATAATGTAGTGTACAATGTATAAATTAACTTCTTTTTATAATTTTTCTTTAATTTTCTGTGTTCTGATAATTTATCCACAATCAAGAGCAGTCAGTTTTAAAATCATCCCTCTGTAAATAAAATAAATCTTATTCCATTGTTATTGTACTTTTTCTTCTAAGTAAGTTACTCTAGAATAAACAGATATATTTAGTACTACAAACATAGTATATTCCATAACAGTCAAACAAGACATCATAAAAACATCCATAGAGAACTGATCACGTCTATAGAAATACAGAGTCCACGGACGTGATGTCCACAGACGTGACAAATTACATGTTTCATCCTTGTAAAACATAGTTCGTTCATAGTTGAAACATGAGTTTAAAAAATTAAGCTCTTTACATCTAATGCTGCACATAATTATGTAAGTTTAGACATTTTATTAGCTTTCCTAAGTTGTGTCTTAGCCACAGACGCGAGGCACCGATCATGACCTTTCACTAAATCTTAAGTTTAATGAACAAAAAATTGACTTGACAGCTAAAAAACAAACTGATTTTTTTTATTTTGCTATACATGGCTTCATATATATGGCTGCAAATGAAACTAAAATGACATAGACATTGCGTTGTACTGCCAATTATTGAATTCAATGCCAGTTTTGGTTCATGACTGCAGTCATTGGAGACAAGCTAGTAAGCTAGTGGCTAGTCAGTAAAATAAATACAAATTCATAAATAAAGATAAAAACTGCATTAATATTTTGACAAAATGTTCCTTTCTTTAATTCTCTAATTTAAAAAAGGGAATTCATATCTTATAGGTTAGTTATAAACTCCCACAGTCATGACATTGAGGGTTGGGTCACACCATGGACATGACATGTCACGCTCTGTAGATTAAAAAAAACTAGAATAAAAAAGAAAATCTTGTATAATTCTTTCTGTTCTATACTCTATAAACTGTATTCTTATTTTTTCATTCTGCTGGACGTCAACAATACAACTAGAGCAGATAGAACCATAGAGTTACGAAGATAGAGCTGCTTGGCGAAAAACAAAGTAAATCTGTCAAAATGTTGCCAAGTAAGTCTTGTAAGCTCGATCTATAGCCTGCTCCACGTTATAAAAAAAATACGACCAATTCCAGATTTCAGGAGCTAACTATTCGGCTTTTTATTTTGAAGGGGGGGGGGGGGAGAGAGAGGGCAGACTCTAAAAAAGTAGTTTTTGAAAATTGGTCCGTCTGTCTGTTGTTAAAAACCTAAAAGAGACACAGACTCCAACTTTGGTACACGTGTCCCAAGTTCCTGTCGGACGTCATAGTAAGGTTTGCGAGAAAATTGCCCATACGGCAAAGGTTAGCTGTCATAGAACTTTTTGGTTTTAAAGTTATTGAAATTACTTAGGTATTGATTTATTTAGTGGAAATTGAAAGTTTTGTAATATATATTGTAATAAATATTTTGTAATACAATTGAAAGTTTTGTGTTACACGCCCCTATTTTTTTCTTACTTTGGCGTAGCTTTTATTGGCCACTTTCTTTTATAACAGTTTCAGTCTATAAATGCTACTGAATGGATATGCCGCCAATTAATGTCATTTTGCAGGTCTGCCTCACCAAAATGGTTGGCATGTCGCACAAGTTATTTTGACGATGTATTAGTGTAAAACTTTTGAAAAATAACATTTTTGATAATCAAAGTTGATTAATAAAGATAAGATATTATTCAGAAAAAATCTGGCAGCGTAAATCCTTTTGATGCGATTTTATCACCAAAAAAATAGCATTCCTAGTGATAACTTGTTAGGTTATTGAAAATGTTAGCATTTAACGAATAGGCTTTCGAAAATTCAGGAAAAAATTTTGTTGACCTTCAATTTAAAAAAAATCCCAGTTTATTTCTTACAAGTTGTGATGAAATAATGCAAAAATTTTATTGCTAACAAACAAAAATGGTTAGTACAAAAATTTTGTTGAAGGAACAGCAAGCTCCGAGATGTAATTCAACATCTGTTCTTTAATTTTTCGGATAAACAGATGTGCTAAAGGTGAAAATATATATAATACGGTTCTTAAAAATGAATGTTATAATTTTTTTAAAGTTTCTAGAACATAGACTTTTGTCAATCGCGCATGAATATAATAATCATATCTTCTCGCGATCATGAGTTGTGTTGGATTGGAACAAACCAAATTTGCATTTGTTTTGTATTCCAACACAATTATTGCATTGAAACAGCATAACATTGTAATGTTGCCATTTTTACTCCATACTTGCGTTCTACTTGAGCAGTTTGAACAATAGTTTTTATTTGTAGTTAATCTTACGTTTTATGATTCTGTTAATTCCAGATCAACTGTAAATCATTTTACAAAAAAATAACACCAAACTTAACTTTCTCCTTCTGTACATGTACTTTTATTTTTTTAGAAGAAAAAAAAGTACCTATATATTTATTTTTTCATAGTTGCAGCCTCTGCTGCATAATATTACAACAACTCTACGGATTTATTAAAATAAATAAAAAAACATATACAACAACTAAAACAGCCCCACCATAGTTACTCCTCTTAACTCTATGACAGCAACCTTTTAGTATGCCATTGTACGTGATTAAAATGATGTTTAACTGACATTTGAATCTACATAAGTTAATTTCTATCCATTTTTCAGTACTCTTATTAAACATATGTTTAACAGAAAATTCTGACAGCATAATAAGTTATGATATAACGCCATGTCTGGATTTTAGTATAAAATAGCGATGCAGTTTGAATTGTCATACTTACTTGTATAAGTAAATTACAAGTTAGTTAACAAATACAGGTAATATTTTTTTTAATATTTTAATTATATTTTATCTTATAGCAAACTGATACATTTGGTTTCCTTAAATAAAATTAAGCTTTGCATTTCACTTCAAATTTAATCAATATGCTTGTTCAGCTGCTGTTGTTTCAGATGATGTTACGTTCTTGTTTTCATTTTTGGGCTTCCAGCGATTTCATTGGTTGTTTCGATTTGACTCTCAAACTGGAAATTTTTATCATCTGCTGTTTCCTTTTGTTGCTATTTATTAAGCTGTATCGGTTTTAATTCAATGAAATTTCAAGTATGCAAAACATTATAAAAACATCAATGTTGTTGGAAAACTTCGGTTTACATGATATTTTGTCTTGTGCGGAGAAATTAAGCGAAATTGTTTGACAGTATTTTAACGTGATTCGTGAACAGATAAAAGCTTTTGTTCCACGAAAGAAAAGTTTATACACAACATTCGTTTCAGTAAGGTAAGAAAATATTGTATTGTTCAAAAGAAATGTAACTTCAGAAGGCCAAAAATGAAAACAATGCCGCTGGAATTGTTGCCACTCACGACGTCAAACAAGCCAATAATAAAGATGATGATATAAAAATAAGCTCTTAATATAACTTTCAAGATTGTGTATTAAAAGTTCTTATATAAGTCTAATTTTTTACCCCCTAAAAATTCACAAGCGTCCGACTGTCTTAAAAATTTCAAATTTTGAAAATATTCACGTTTCTTTTTTCATTTATTATTTTAAGTTCAGGTCCATAATCTAAACTGAAATAATTTTTTTAATGTTTTCAATGGTCCCCAGGTAGCACAACAATGTTGGCCGACATTGTACCGACATTGGTCAATATTGACGCAATATTGACCGATGTCGGTACAATGTCGGTCAACATTGTTGTGCTACCTGGGTCTTTCTCTTAGATATTTTTATGTTTTGTTATAATTTCGTTATTTATACAATTGCACAACCATCATAGTTTTCAAATTACGTTATCAAATGCTTATTGTATATTAATTCAAATCCTGAACAAAAGATACAAGGAACGAAAATAAAATACAATTTAAAAAGGTACCAAATATAAAGAAAATAATGCTTTCTGATATAATGTGTTTTTAGTAAGTTTTAAATGTAAAATAATTTTTAAAAAATATTTTAATTAAAAAAAATAAACACTGTAAATTTTTATTGCTTATACAAACTATTTCGTTTAGCATCATTTTCTAACATAACCACAAAAAAAGTTATGATTATAAAATGATTTAAAATTAAACTACCACGTTAACTAGCAGTATCTAATTTATGAATGCCTACTTGAGCTAGAGAAAGTTTTCAGTAAAACACTAAAATTTATTAATAATTAAAAAATAAGTTTTAATAATGCTTATATGTTAACTCGAAAGTTCTTTTATAATTATTATTTTTTAGTTGTTAAAATATATTACTTTATTTTATTTCTTAGGAAACATGAGATTTTTATATGCCATTTTACTTATTAGCCTTTTTGCAGGCGTGTTAGGTAAGTTATTAGTTTTCTTTAAAAAATCCGTTTGTGATTTTTTAGTAGGTTACTGTTTTATTGTTAGCCTACTTTTCTTTTGTTTAATTCGAAAGATTTTAAAAAAATGAAAAAGTAGGTATTGACATGCGGTTGATGTCCGTCTGTCTGTCCGTCCGTACCCCCCTTCAAAAATCGGTTCTATCAATCCGATCTTAAAAATTCTTTTTTTATTAAAAAGCTATGACCTCAGAGACCCAACTTTCATACTTTTTGTCTGTATGTCTGTACGTCCGGACGAACATAAATCTACTATCTGTCGGCGAATTTCCCATTGAATTATAATTGAAATTCAATTTTTTTTTCTATAAGAAGGCATTTTGGATATCAATTCGCACCATGCGCGAAAAAGCGACCTATCAGCAAAAAGCTATTTTTTTTTCGGAAAATTCGTCAGAAGTTTATTTTCTGCTTTGCTTTTCATTATAGAAAAATAAGTATCCGCTAACTCTAAACCAACTATTCTACCAAATGATTTAATTATTAGTTTAATTTGCCCTAATCGCTAGATATTTTAAATTCGAATGTTTCAGCATTTATAACCAAAAATTCATATTTGTCACTTTTCCGGCGACAAGAAGATATTACGACAATATGCGTTATACTCTAACATTATGGCGTTATGAACGTGTTGTTGTAACCGAATTTGACTGTATGTGAAAAATAATTCCAGTGAACGAAGCTTATGGCGCGGAATGTGAATCCCCTTGGAAATGTCATTGGAAGTGCTTTGCACAATTCACCCGTTTCAAAGGAGGCAAATGCGAAAGACAGGGAGGCCAGGATGTTTGTACAAAATGCTACGTATAGCGATCCCGTCTCAGGTAATTTTGGTAGTTTAATCTCTTCCGGCTGTCTATTTCTAGCTTGCCCGTCTCAGGTGAATACAACTTTTGATCCCAAATTTAAGTGATCGTCTGTACAGTAGACGCTTGCTCATTCGAACGGTGTTAATCCGAATTCCCTTTCCGTCTCCAAAATTTTTGTTAATTATATTGTATCAATGAACTAGAACCTCTATTTCAAGTATGAACGATGGACCGAGGCTCGAAATGCATTTGTTTTCATTCAGCATTTCCGTTGCCACTCAAGTCCTGAAACATGCCCAGTACGTAGCTATTCTCGGGTAGTTGGCGTTCCCAGAGCTTTAGCGAGCAGGGGGAGGAGGATCCTAGTTCAAAGAATAAAAATGTCCATCTTTATATGCTAACATTTTCGGTTTGGTTTCACCATAATAATAGTTTATGGTAGTAGCTGCAATGCCAGTGTGGTGAAGTGTTTCACCATATTTTGCGTATTCGGTTAAACCATTTTTTAGAGTTTGGAGACAAAAACCTGAGAAATGGTTCAACCAAATACTAAAAAAAATTTAGTGCACCATTCTTGTAAAACTATACGTAATAATTTATTGTTTATTCATTTCATTTTTACACTTGCATTATTCAAAACCATTCTTTAAATATTCTCCTGATCTTGACTACAATCTTCGCCCCTTTGCAAAACAAACTTTAATATTTTCCTTTTGAACCCCAAAACTTTTAATTACTCGAAACTCCATGCATCACGTCTTCTCGTACGATATAATAGTAATGAGGTTATGAGCTCTAAGTATACCTTTACTGAAGGTTATCGATTTATTTTAATTTCGCAAAAAAGTTACAAAATTCACTAACCCAATCTTTTAAATATATTTGATAAATTGAATACTTCGTTATTTTATTACTTTATTTTGATACTACAATATATTTTCAAAATGTTAAATGTATGACATTGTATTAACCATGTTATCCTTATCTGAAAACTTTCTTTTATTTTTTAAGCTTATTGTTTTGTTTTTTTGGTTCATAGGTACAGATGTCAACCTTCTTGATGGCGGAAAAGAATTTCAGAATATTTTTGAAGAAAATCTCGATTTAAAATTATTGTGAAAGATTTTTTGATTAAGTTTAAATATTAAAGTGATTCTCATAATGCTACAAGCTTTGAATTTTCTTAAAATAAAAAGATTTTAAACAAAATGTCTGTTACATTATCTTTTTAACATTAAGTGTTATGATATTTGTAAAAGCTCTTAGCGATCGAACCGATATTAAAAATTAAACAAAAAACTTTTCTAAACTCTACGAGAGGGAATTACAAGCTTATGAGATTATGTTAATGATAATGAGATTATGCTATGATGGGGTTCCGGACACAATCCCGAAAGCCAAAATCCCGACAAGCCAGAATCCCGAACGCCGAAATCCCGAAAGGCCATAATCCCTACAGGGACGAAATCCCGAATGGGTCAAATCCCGAAAAGGCCAAACTCCCGAATGGGTCAAAATCCCGAAAATAGATTTTTGTCCATTTCTCGATTTAAAAAAAATATATATTAGATATTATTTAGTTATTTAGTCAGTTAGTCAGTTAGTTAGTAAGTTAACTAGTTACTGCCTAACTAGTTAGTTAGTCAGTTAGTTAGTTAGTTAGTTAGTTAGTTAGTCAGTCAGTTTATTAACTGACTAACTAGGGTCATAACTAATCAGTATCTAACTATTCAGTTAATTAACTGACTAACTAGGGTCATAACTAGTCAGTATCTAACTATTCAGTTAATTAACTGACTAACTAGTTAGTCAGTCAGTTAATTAACTGACTAACTAACTGACTGACTAACTAACTAACTAACTGACTGACTAACTAACTAACTAACTGACTAACTAACTAACTGACTGACTAACTAACTGACTGACTGACTAACTAACTAACTGACTCACTGACTAACTGACTAACTAACTGACTAAATAACTATAACTGACTAAATAACTAACTGACTAAATAACTGACTGAATGACTAACTAAATGAATAAATAATCGCTATTATAGTACAAATAATTGATATAAAAAAATATCCGGTTAAACAAAACATTTTTTAGTCTAAATAGCATTTTTTTTCAGTCTTATTTACATTTCTTACTTTAAATCTGAAGGGAAAAAAACGTCTAACGTAAGTCTTTTCTTACAGTGTTTGCATAACCATAATTTTTTATGGGTTGTATTTTTAATATTATATCTTGAAATATGATAGAAATAATAATTCCATATACGTAGCAACGACACTTCAATTGTATTAGGCAACATTATACATATTTATTAGATTGAGAAGCGTTATATTTTATTTAGATTCCAGAATTCACACTTTCAATAAACACTCATTCTCATCATGTAAATGACAAAAACTTTTTAAACCCTCTACCTCGTTAAAAGATCAGGAATATTGCCTTTATTAAATTACCATTCAGCTCACGTAGCTTTGTTATGATTTTAAACAAAGCAACCTTCGTTACAAACGTATTGGAAAGTTAAACCAACTTAAAAATCGGAAAAGCAAACTACCAAAATGTTTACAGGCCATTGTTTGCGAGTTCCACACCATCGTTCCATTATTCATTCGTAAATCCCAATAAAACTCTGGTGCAAAAAAAAGAGCTTTGTTCTGAAAAATGTGACACTCGAGCGTCCCCTGTTCATTAAAGTCGGATTATTAGTCCGCCATGATCCCGAAGGACGATTTGCAAGTTTGAGGTGCCCGCAGGACGTCAACAATACAACTCGAGCAGATACAACTACGGAGTTACGAAGAAGATGGAGATGCGAAAGACAAAGTGAAGCCGTCAGAATGTCGCCAAGCAACTCTTGTTTGTAAGCCCAAACAAACCGCTCATTCCACACTATAAAATAAAACTGTAAATTTATGAGCATTTGCCCTTCAATTTTTATACTCAACAGCCTTATTTGATGTAAAAAGGTCTTGCCCACGAAATAAACGGGCTTATCCCTTAGACTGTTAGAAAGACTCTTAGACTGTGTTAGAAAATAAGGACGATTCCCGTAATTTTACAGTTTTAGCTCATTAGCAATAGGGGTGTGAATTAACGGGGTGTGACTGGAATCTCGTCTGCCATTCCCTGCCCGTTATTTTACAGGGATTTTTTTTTTTAACAGCGCACGTCAGTTCCTGCTGAAACGCATCCTTTTATTTCTGAAAAATGGTTAATTAAAAATCAAATAATGATTATCAGCGAAGTTGCAGACTGTAGCACGAAATATGAATTTTTACAAGATGGCAGTAAATTCCTTGTCCGCCTCGTAAGCCCAAGATCGCGGGTTCGATCCCCGGCTGAGTCGTCGGATTTTCTGGATGGGAATATCCTGGGCACGCATGTCATATGATTATGTGGCATGTAAAAGATCCCTGGAGGGCCCATTTGGCTTGGGTTCTCTCGGCAAAATTAAATTTCGGCATACTTTAACATCTCCAGAGAGGTCAGATGCTTTGTAATCTGTGCGTCAAAATTGGTAATGAGAGCCTCCTAGATGGTGCCACAAAAAATGGCTCTCAGTTCAGGGGAATATGCAGAGTCTGCAAAGGCTTGACCGCTAACTTTGCAGCCCCACTGGAAAAAAAAAGAAAATTCCTTCACAGATAAGAAAGAGGCGTTGTAATTATAGTTTTTGTTAGAATCGCCAAGTCGATGCAGTAAGCCTATGCAAACTCTACTGCAGAATAGCACCAAATACTTCGTCGAGAGCATTTGTTTGGGCCTACTACAAAGCGATCGATGGCTTCACTTGGCAAACGGGTTTTTGTTATGGTTTTCGGGCGGCAGCATCTCCAACTTCTCAACTCTATGGATAGAACTCTATAGGGAGTTCGAAAGATAGAGGAGGGCTTATATGCCGATCTTAACTTAGGATGCCGGTGATGATTAAATTTGGTCTTTTTTGGTAATGAAACCTGTTAAGTATAGATTTGACGTATAATATTAAAATTTTAACTAATATTTCATTAATTAGATAAAACTGTTAAAATAATACTGGCAACATAAATATTAATTTTAAAAATAGTTTGTAATAAAAATGAGGAATTAAAAATTGGTCGTGTCTTCAAAACTTTTGTAGAAATTTATACACAAATGTTTGACACTTATATTTAAATAAGTAAATGATAATGGCATCTCGCTTCTTGCGAAACAGAACTTGCAACTTTTTTCTTTACCTTTTCAGGTTTTGTGACAAGCTAAGTCTAAACTTCCATTACAACTCAAAGTTTTCACTTTTATCATTTTGTTGTTTGAGCATTATTTTTCCAAAATTAATTTGCTTATTCGTTTGAAATTCCGAAAACAATCATTTACGCGTTTAGTTTTTATGTGCATTTTATGCGTTGCTGTTTGGCCAATAATCTACGCAAGCTTAATTATTTTTGGGAATGTGACTATGTTTGCAATTAGAATTCTTTCACAACGATTTAAATAATAAACAATTAAATAATTTTTACTCCAATTTGACTTTTTTTTTTAAACTGAGTTAAATTGTTAGACAAAAGTTACTAAAAAAGTACTTACTTTATACTGCCCGCCAATTTTTGTATAACCTACGATTACGATTGATATTATGTATCGCATCGTACGCAAAAAAGTTATGTATCGATAACTCAAGAAAATAAAATCGCCAGAAGTTTATTTTTTACAATGTATTCCATTATAGAAAATAAAAGAAGCTACTAACTGTATCCTAATCTACCACTCAATTTAAATTGCTTTTATCGCTAGACATTAAAATTTCGAATAATATAGCATTTTTAACACGAAAAGTCACATTTTTCTGATACGTCACGTTGCGATATATTGTATGGAATAGTGATGGCTTCTGGCACGTCAGAGGAGAAATTTCACTTTTTAACTATAACCTCACTATAGGATCTAATATGGGATTGGCGAATATGCTGCCGGAGACCAAACTGTCCTGGTGGAATTCTAAAACCTTCGAATTTTCGAAACCGCGCGCGTCGCAGTAATTACTAAAGAGTTTGCAGCCTATAGGCGGAGCTGTAACCAGGCCCACGGGACTTCGGTCGGATTACCGGGAAGATAATTTTGTTCTTGTTTTTTTAAAACAAATATCAAGACGGAAAATATAAATAAATAAGCAGTTACTGTATGGTGGAGTTTTTATATCTCCAACGTTTGATCGTAACTGTCCCTTGGGTTTTCTGGATCAGGTTGTGTATGAGTAAATGATTAATTTGCGAACAATTTTGTTATCTGGGGTTCGATAATTCTCCATTGGTTTGTAAAATAGTAACTTTTAGCCAATTTTCTTCTTAAGCCTGACATGTTTCGAATTGCTGTATTTATGTATCAAAGATTTTATATGAATACTTATAAAAGGGTTTTGTAAAAAAATAAACTTAACATTTATTCCCCCTAGTGTATTCTATTGATTTCACCCGTCTAGTATTTTGGATTTCCTTAACGTGTTTTTATGAGCAGATTTTGAGTTGTATTCACTAGTTTGAATTGTATATTTTGAGTTGCTAAATATAAAAAAAGGTCCAGTATATGCAGAAAGATTGCCTCAAAAGCTTCATCTTTCACTGAACGGTTGAAAGAAAGAGGAGTAGTTGGAAATTTCCAATGATCTTGATCCCTTTTATTATTTAGTGGTGTATTTATAACTAATGTAAAATAAATCAGGTCAAAGTTTAAAGTTACCTTAAACGAGTGTATTTTTGAATATTTGAATAAGCTTCACACACTTTACCGTGCGGAAAACTATACGTTAAATTTTAAACACTGTCCTTGAAATAAATATTAGTTACTTGACGAAGGTTTTTATTTTGAAATTCTAACCAATAAATAGAAATCATAAAACCGCATAATCTATTTTTTTCTAAATAAAAAAAATGAAATCTATATTGGTTTTAAAATAATTCTATGAATTTTAAAGAAAGTTTTTTTAAACATAAATGACCCATTCCACCCCAGGACATAGCGAGTTTTTCAGGACTACTATACTTCGTACTACTATACGGAAAAACAGACATGTCTGTTAACCGTAAAGACATAAAGTAACTGAATACTGATGCATATTTATATGCATGTCTATATTTTGTTCGGAAGGGGTTAAGCTATACATTTTTATGAGTAGGAGCTCATTTTCACCCTCTTCTCCTAAAAGACTATCTAAAGGGATTCGCTCGTCACCAATCATTACATTTATTTTCGGTCACCAATGTGATCTTCGATTTACATACTTCACAATATCTTCTTAGATTTCAAGTCTATCAGGCTTTTCTAGGATGGGTGTTACTAAGTTTTGCTTCATTTCCTATAGACTGGAGTGCATGTTCTGAAAAGATATGAATCCAAATATATTTCCAAAGATACAACCCAAATCGTTTTTTTAGCTTTATTTCAATTCAGTTGATTGATGAAAAAGAAAATAGTCAACCCTTTATGCACTGAATTAAGGTTTAATTTTAATATTGTTAGATATTACAATTAATTAAAATAAAAAAGGGTAAAAAAATAGTTGGTTCAAAAATGCACTTTTATGTCCCGATTTTTTTTTTATCCTTTCTACTTAAAATTACTAAATTACACTGAATAACAATGGCATTTTATTGAATGGATATCTTTTACAGTTTTAGTCTTTAATGTGTTGAAACCGCATATTGCATTAATAAGAGCCAACTGCCATCTATTTTTAATTACATGAACACTGAAAAGTAAAACAACGCCCTTTTTAAGTGGTACTTATAAGTACCGTCAGGGCATCACGAGTTAGCGCAGGATAGCTAGTAAAAGTATTAAGAAGAATTTACTTTACCTTTAAAAGACTTAAATGTGCTAAAACCAACATCTCAATCAAAAAGTTATATCTTTCCCCGTTTTCTCCCAATTGAACAATGAAAAGTGGAACAGCAGCTTTTTAAGTAGTACTTATAAGTATCGTCAGTAGACCGTGTTGCTTATGGTGGCTGGGGCACGTTAAATATGTCGTGGTCATAATAAAGTCCTCCATGTTCCCATACCAAATTAATACCTCTGGGGGTACCAGATCAGGGGGTTATCGGCCTTTGATCTGGATCAAAATTCCGATATGTGAGTGAGAATGGATGCGTGAAAGGGACCTTCCTCTTCCTGTAAAACGGATGTGTCATGCTGACGAGCAAAAAGTCGGACTTCCTGTCTTTTGGCGCTCAATAAAAACAGAAGCCGCCCCACTTCGCCTTTAAATCGGGAAGTTCTCTACTCCGGGCTCGGTTACCGAGTGGCAATAGAAACAACAACCAGAACCATCAACCCCTTTACCAGAGGCATCATTGATATACCCTCTCTTACCATCCATCATCCAAAGTTTCGTTTCGCAAGTCAAGATCAAACATTAAAACGAGATGATAAAAGCAAGCGAATACAAAGCATTTCATAACAGAACTGCTTTGAAGTAACAAATTTTATGAAGAAAGTGCAGTTGCAGGCTGCAAATCTAATGGTCAAGTATTTGTATTACAAAGAATACTTGCTTAGTAGTTAAATTATATAAAAGATACAGTTGACAGTGTGCAGCTTGGCATTAATCAATTAATTTGTCAATTATCTTGTCAATTGACTACATAAAAATAGTAATTGAATTAATTTATTACAATTAAAACTAACGCAATTGAACTTTATAATTGCAACCTGAATAATAAATTTATTATTAACGTAGTCATTGTAACTGACAATAAAAAAGATTTAACTTTTTTAATTTTATTAAAACAATTACAACTAATTAATTTAACTTTATGTATTAAAACGAAATGAGTAAAGATTTATTAAAAATTAAGCTGTAAGTCTTAGACGTTAAGACGAATAAAAAAGTGGTTAATTGTTATTTTTAAATAAAATTAACAAAACAATTGACAATTAATTAATTGTCAATTGTTAATTGTTACTACTACAGTTAACAATTAAATAATTGTTAATTGTAATTTTCCACAATTACAATTGATGAATTTTTAGTTGTTGTGGTTACATTTATCAATTAATTAATTGTTAATCTTTAATTGCTTTGCAATTAAAATTTGCCCAACACTGCAGTGTGGGTTATATGGTGGGGCAAATACTATATAGCTGTTGGTAACTACACATTTTAGTTGTAACAAGAAAATATAAAGTAATTTTTTTTTAATCTTTTTATTATTCTATGCAGAGTGTGTGTTTTTGTTGGTTGCTATATTAGTTACCAAATGATAGTTTGTTGTGGAATTAACCTAATGGTATTTCTCTGCTCAATTACAAATAACTATAGCAATAGTCACATCTGCAGCAACCTAATCATACTGCTACTACTCTCTACTATAATTCTGCATTTGTCTGGTTGGAATCGAAATTTTTTTTGGTTGATTTTACGTTGAATGACCTTATTAACTCATTACAAAACGATCGGTTAGAAAACTTGCCATGCGAAAATGAGTTTTCTGCTTTAGTTCATTAAATAAACAAAACATGAGTCAAATAAAGACCATTATTCTGAACAATCTATATCTAGGACAAATTAATTCACATTAAGGGGGAATGGGCGCGCTGGACCACGGGTCTCCAAACTCAAGTGCCTCAGTGTTAATTCAATGGCAAAAAAACTATTTTCTCTGCCACATTTCTCCGGCTGTATTAAATATTTTTACAAACGGTTTTTTTAAAATAATAAATTTAGATAACTTACAGGTCTCTACCTTCCCACTTTTTGAAATTGCTTCGAATATTTTGTGTAAAATTATTTATTGAAAATTTTAAAAAATAGGTCGGTACCTGTAAGTCAGCTACATTTATCACATAAAAAAAATCCGCTTGTAAAAATATTCAATACAGCCGGAGAAATGTGGCAGATAAAATACTTTTTTCGCCGTAGGATTAACACTAAAGCACTTTGCTTTGGAGATACCCCCGGTCCAACGCGCCCATTCCCCCTTAAAACGAATTTTAAAAGCTTAAAATTAACTTTTTATTTGGTAATAAAGGTATAACTGCAATTCTTAAAGAGTTTTCAATGGGTTAATGCGATTCTCGCTGATTTGCAGTGTTTTACCCTTCCTCCTGATGCAACTATAAGTTTAATTCCAATTAAAAAATTATATATTACATACACATCGTTGATATATTTGTCCATTTCTCTTTTTTTCATTCCCAAAACATCAGCATAATCTTTTCCGCCCACCCCAAACTATTTTCAAAGATGTCGGGTCATTGGAGCAACCCTTCAGAGCACCCTCAGAAGACTTTATTCTAGGAGAGGTGTAGCAAAGTTCAGCTTCATTTGCAGAAATATCGCATTCCACTGCATTACTTCTGAAATGAAATGAAGAAAATGGTGAAAAGATAGGTAATGGGAGGGAGAAGGAGCCAACCTGGATCCTGATTAAATGAACTGAAGAGCTTAGTGGAAGAACGAGCTGTGACATTTTTTAAAAAAAATTGAGAATTTAGTGTCAATGAACATGCTCTATTCCCTTTTTTAAAGACAACAAGTTTCTCTTTTTTCATATATTTTGGCTTAAGTATGCTTTTTCCAGTTTACAAGTACCGTTTTTAACGGATCTACACTCTTAAAACAAAAGAGTGAAATTCACTCCTATGGGAGAAGTGCATTTTCGGCACGGAAGGAGTGAAATTAACTCAGACTGAGTTAAAACCGCTCATTTAAGAGTGTAGGACGCAGATTGTTTTCTTTATTTCTTTTACCACTCCGAAAGAGTGAAATTCACTCCTATAGGAGAAGTGCATTTCGGCACGAAAGGAGTGGAAATTAACTCAGACTGAGTTAAAACCGCTCGTTTGTTTTAAGAGTGTAAGTGCAAACTAAAAACATTAAAGCTCATTTTCTCATTTCCATCTTTTTATTACACAGCACGTTCTTCCACTAAGCTCTTCAAGTGTGATTTTATGAAATTTCTTGGATTAGGATAAGCTGGAAGAGATTGTTGGCAAAATGAAATTAGAAATATCAATTTCAACCAGCAAAATCACCGCATCAAAAAGATGCAATTTTGACATCTTAATATAGTGCTGTTTTAAAGTCATCATTTAGAATTTAGACCACTAAACGAATACTTCATTGCGGTTTTATCAACCTATGTTCTGACATTTGCTGTCTTTTTACGATAACTTCTGTTCGTTAAAAAAAACCCTCCAAGCTTCACCTATTATACCTAAGAACTCTTTTCCAACAAAAAATAAAAGCTTAATGTTTCATGGCGTATTTCATCCAAACATCAATGATATTCCAGACAAGGTCACGGCACTCTTCTCAACATCAAATCTGACAGAAACTCACAGACCGCTTTGGCCAGGCTTGCAAGCGGGCATTTAAAGTGCATTTCCTTCGTGGATGAAGCCAAGACATTCCAAACCTGTAGCAAGTGCACTGCTGCTCAGGCGTCCCCCGAGCACATCATGCAGTGTCTTGGACTTGAGAAGAAGGAGACATTAGACCCTTTGACTGTCACTGACTTTTTATTTGTCAACAACCTTTTGGAGCTCGTCTGACTACTGTCAGACGAGTGGAGGATTAGAAACAACAAACAACAACAACATAAATTTTAACCTGTAGTAATTGCAGCTAAAAATGTCGTTTTGACATCTTAAAAAATCATCAATTTTATTCCGTGAAAAAGTCATCATTTCAAAAACCTAATCAAGACATCGTTTTGATTTTATATAAAAATAAAATACGTCAATTTCACAAACGTTTAAAGACCTTGATGATGTATCAATATTTACTGTCATTTTACGATCATTATCTTCTCATTGGGAAAACCACATTGGGCACTTTTTATACATGTTCGTGGAAGTTAAGTTTTTTATACGAAATAAAACGACGTCTTAATTTGGATGAACAAATGACATCTTTAAAAAAAGACTTTGTTCTTCGTATAAGGGGTATAGATCGTTTCGCTTGGGGTTTAAGACCTCAACCATATTCTGACCTTTACAGTTGTGGCTGCCCTACGTCACTGCATAATCTTTGCTCTGCATCGAAATGTAGAGCTCGCGCAAGGTCGCGTGAACGACCAAGTGTTGGTTCCGATCGTTTCCGCGCCAAGCGTGCAAGCAGAAGATATGCAAATGAGCCAGCCAATATATAGTCGCTACAATGACCTCTGCGAAGGAGATGCTCGGATGCTGCTAGGCTGGTGATAATCTCTCGGCACTCTGCATCACCCAAGATTTAGTTGTTGGCTTTGTAAATAATGTAAATAGGTTTAATTAAAACTAAGTAATTTTAAATAGGGTTCTTCTCAATCTCATTCTCAATAAGTGATCACATTCTGCCTGGTACCCACGGAGTGATTACAAAGTGGTGACCCGGACTCAAAGGACTAAGCTGACCTTCTGCACACCTGAACCGTTCGAGTCCTTCCAACCGAAATGGCCAGTGATGACGAGCAGGAGAGAGGTACACAAACCGAAGATGACGCAACAAAATCTCTTCCGGGAGTTGAAGGTGCTACCCCTACGGCTCTCCAACCAACAATATCCCGTGTAGCTTTCAAGGCTCCGCCGTTCTGGAAGCAGAATCCGACGCTGTACTTCGCCCAGATAGAAAGCCATTTTGTCATCGCCGGTATCACTCAAGACGAGACTAAGTACCATCACGTGGTATCCGCGATCGAAACGGACGTCATCGCCCAAGTGAGTGACATCATCGTCAATCCACCAGCCACCAAGAAGTATGAAACCCTAAAGAAACGATTGGTTGAGCAGTATGCTGACTCCGAGACTCACCGGATCAAGATGCTTCTACAGGAACTACAATTAGGAGATGGAAAGCCAAGCCAGCTTCTACGGAAAATGCGTGACCTATCCCCTACGGTACCTGAAGACCTCCTCAAGAACCTGTGGCTCCAGCGGCTACCAACAGCTGTACAGCAAATCCTGGCAGCCAGCACCGAGAAATTGGACGCCGTGGCAACTATGGCCGACAAGATCCTGGAAGTGACTGATTCCCCTACCATCCATCTCGTTGACCAGGCAAGAAATCCATGCAACGATTGCCACAACCTTGGGATGCAAGTTGCTGAACTTTCCAGGATGATTCAGGATCTCCAGAATTCCAGATCACAAAGGAGAAGACCATCTAGAAGTCATTCTCGTGGAAGGTTTCCCAGAACCAGATCCAACTCCCGAAGCAGATTCGATCCAAGTTCAGGAGTATGCTGGTACCACCAAAGATTTGGAAGCGAGGCTAGAAATTGCAACAAGCCGTGCCAATTTGTTCCGGAAAACTAACAGGGCCGTCGCTTGAGGCCACAAGCGACCACGGCCAACCAAAGAGGCTGTTCCTAGTCGACAAATCCACTGGATTACGTTTCTTGATTGACACAGGTGCTGAAATCTCAATTGTTCCACCTCAAACCCCTCAAGAAAGAAACCGACCACCTGGGAAAATGAAGCTGTACGCCGCCAACGGTACGTCCATTCCTACTTTTGGTGAAAAGCTTCTACATGTGGACCTCAACCTCCGAAGATCACTACCTTGGCCGTTCGTGATAGCAGCCGTATCTCACCCTATACTTGGAGCTGATTTCCTGAAAAACTTCGGTTTGCTGGTCGATATGAAGAACAACCGCCTTATCGATACAAGCACCGGAAGGAAGGTTTCTGCTCCAGTGATAGCCTTGTCATACGGAACTATCTCCCTTCTAGCCCAAGATTCCAAGTACAAAGACCTGCTGTCTGAATTTCCAGAAATCATCAAAGTGTCTAATCCGGTTAAGATTAACCACCAAGTGGAGCATCACATTGAGACTACTGGACCCCCAGTGTTTTCAAGAGCAAGAAGGCTAACACCTGAAAAACTAGCCATTGCCAAGCAAGAGTTTCAATACATGATCAACCAAGGAATATGCAGACCATCAAAAAGTAGTTGGGCTTCACCGTTGCACATGATACCCAAGAAAGACGGAGACTGGAGACCGTGCGGGGACTACAGACGGCTTAACAACGTCACCAAGCCGGACAGGTATCCCATCCCACACATCCATGACGTAGCACAACAGCTTGAAGGAAAAACCATCTTTTCAACGATCGACCTTTTCCGTGCCTACCATCAAATTCCTGTGAGAGAAGAGGATATACAGAAAACCGCTGTCATCACACCCTTCGGTCTTTTCGAGTTCCCGTTCATGAGTTTTGGATTGTGCAACGCAGCTCAAACGTTCCAAAGGTTCATACACTCCATTTTACAAGACCTTGACTTCTGTACAGCTTACATTGACGACGTTTTAGTGTCGTCTAAAGATGAAAAGGAGCACATGCACCATCTTCGTCTAATCCTCCAGAGATTCCAAGAATATGGAATTCGAATCAACCCTTCGAAGTGTAATTTTGGTCAGCCAGAAGTCAATTTTCTGGGATACAGGATTACCGCCCAAGGAACCCAACCAATGGAAGATAAAGTTTCCGCAATCGTCAATTTCCCCAAACCCTCAACTGTTCAAGAGATGAGAAGATTTTTAGCCATGAATAACTTTTACCGTCGTTTCATCAGCAGAGCTGCAGAAACCCAAGCCCCGTTGTTCCAGTTCTTGAAAGGCGCCAAGAAAAATGATAAGCGACAAATTATCTGGACTGAGGAAGCAGAAAAAGCTTTTCAGCAGTGCAAGAATGACCTGGCTACCCAACCAATTTTAGCCCACCCTTCATCTTCCGCAACTATCTCTCTAGCTGTCGACGCTTCAGACTCAGCCATCGGAGGAGTCTTAGAACAGATCGGTACAAACGGTAAACAACCTCTTGCATATTTTTCAAGAAAGTTGTCAACAGCAGAGAAAAAATATAGTGCCTATGACAGGGAATTGCTTGCAGTGTACGCAGCCATCAAGCATTTTCGTCACATGCTGGAAGCCCGCCAATTCGTTGTCCTCACAGATCACAAACCTCTAACGTTTGCATTTCAGCAAAAATCAGAAAAAGCTAGTCCTCGACAACTCCGACATCTGGATTTCATCAGCCAATTTACAACCAACATTCAACATGTCAAAGGAGAAGCCAACGTAGTTGCCGACACTCTTAGTAGAATCTCGACTATTGACACCCCATCTCCAATCGACTACCAGAAAATGGCGGAAGTCCAGAAAGAAGACAAAGAGTTGCAGGACTTGCTAAACAGACCTGAAGGTACAAGCCTAAAGCTTCAACCCATGCAGTTCCAGAACTCCAACCTCTACTGCGATACATCTACAGGTGTGCTTCGACCATTCGTGCCAGCCAGTTTCAGAAAAATTGTGTTCAACCAGTTTCATCGGATATCTCATCCTGGAATACGAGCGACGCAGAAATTACTAGGAGCACGATTCGTCTGGCCCTCCATGAGGACGGACGTTGCAACCTGGACAAGATCATGCATCGAATGCCAGCGCAATAAAATTTCCAGGCATACAACATCACCTGTCGGATCGTTCCAGCTGCCCTCAGAAAGATTCGAGCACATCCATGTAGATATCGTAGGAAGACTTCCCCCATCAAGAGGATACTCTTACTGTCTGACTGTCATAGATCGGTTTACAAGATGGCCCGAAGCATTTCCCATCCAAGACATCACTGCTGAAACAGTGGCCCGTACGCTGTACGAAAATTGGATCTGCCGCTTCGGGGTCCCATCACGAATAACCACGGATCAAGGACGACAGTTCGAGTCAAGCCTTTTCAAGTCATTAGCTGCATTACTAGGCGTTGAGACAATCCGCACCACACCGTACCACCCATCCGCGAACGGGGCCATAGAAAGAATTCACAGATATCTCAAATCTTCTATCAAATGCCATGCAAACCAGGGATGGGCAGACGCGTTACCGACGGTTTTGATGGGTTGGCGTGCAACTTACAGGGAAGACTTGACAGCTACGCCTGCACAGTTGACTTACGGCACCAACATCAAATTGCCTGGTGAGTTTTTCACAGAAAGCAAGGTGAAAACAGACCAGTCAACATATGTCGGTAAGCTACAAAAAATCATGAACGATCTACAACCAGTACCAACTTCAGCTCATACGCGACGGAAAGTGTTCATCCACAAAGATCTACAAAAGTGCACCCATGTTTTCGTTCGCGTAGATGGAGTTCGCCGAGGATTGCAATCTCCCTACAAAGGACCTTATGAAGTTTTGTCAAGGACTGACAAGGTTTTTAAGTTGAAAATTAATAACAAGATAACCTTTATTTCTATAGACAGGCTCAAGCCAGCCTTTCTTTTGTGTGAATCTCAGCCAGAACCAGAAACACCAGAACCAGCAATGCCAACTCCGGTGACTACCAGGTACGGTAGGAAGGTACGCTTCCGCGTAACTTCGTTGACACTGGAGGGGGGAGTAGATGTGGCTGCCCTACGTCACTGCATAATCTTTGCTCTGCATCGAAATGTAGAGCTCGCGCAAGGTCGCGTGAACGACCAAGTGTTGGTTCCGATCGTTTCCGCGCCAAGCGTGCAAGCAGAAGATATGCAAATGAGCCAGCCAATATATAGTCGCTACAATGACCTCTGCGAAGGAGATGCTCGGATGCTGCTAGGCTGGTGATAATCTCTCGGCACTCTGCATCACCCAAGATTTAGTTGTTGGCTTTGTAAATAATGTAAATAGGTTTAATTAAAACTAAGTAATTTTAAATAGGGTTCTTCTCAATCTCATTCTCAATAAGTGATCACATTCTGCCTGGTACCCACGGAGTGATTACACAGTCAATTTAGACAATTTCTCACATTGGGAAAACCTCCAAAAGCGGCACCTTTTATGCCTTAAATACCAATTTTAACATTCCATCAACAACATCAAACATAGCTATACATGACTAATAATAGCATATTCAACTCTAAATAACCTATGAAATACGATTGAGATACCGGCACTTAGGCCTAATGGCGCTAAATTATAAGTCGATTGGCCATTTGAATGGAAAGCAAAAAAATCTCATCGATTCGTCATAATTCGTGATGACAGGAAATCTGGCTCATTAAGGGTGCGTACGATTATTTGTGGACCAGCAATTATCCCACAAACATATTGTGTTCGTGGAAGAGAAATCGATAATCAGAATAAGAACAACATATTAAAGACGGAATAAAAAGGGGCGAGATTGAATTAGTCTTACTTTTTTTTTGTTCTATGGGTGAGTGTGGTTGGTGCTTTGGTTTGAAAGAATATAAGTACATTTATATAGGTATATAAAAAATTATAGTTTGGGATATTTTGCTATGTGTTGCTATTCTTTAGGAAGTCAGATAAAACTGAAATCAAAGAGAAATAAAAAAATAAGGTATTTGCAAGGCTTTTTGAAAATAAATATTTAAGCGGAATGGGTTTTGACCTATTATAGACAATGATGTCTCTCTGTTGATGACTAGCGTAGTAGATCAATGATGTTTTAAAATAACAAAAAATATTATTTGTAATATAGAATTTTACATAAATACATTATTTTCTTTACCTTATCTTCATCAATTGTCGCTCTCCCTACATTTCTATTAAAAAGAACTCTATTGGCGATATCTTATATCTTCCTGAGACCTGGCATCCATTTAAAAGGATATTTTCTTTTACATTCCTGTTACTACAGAATTTATTTCAAACTTTATGAACTGAAATGGTTCGATATAAGAGGTTCTGAAAGACTAAACAATGTTTTTTAGTAGTAACTTTTAACGGTGGTATTTTGCATTAAAAAAATTTAGAACGGATTATTTATTACGTAAAAAACGTGTAGAGCTTGCTTGTACATTCATAGCTAAAAAATGCTTATTTTTGGGCCCTAAGGACGAATGAGCCAGAATGACCGCGGTCTCTAAACCTAAAAACCTCTGTGTTATTTCAAAGGGAGAAATTATTTTCTAAGACACATTTCTCCGTCTTCTGTATTGAATATTTTTACAAAGTTTTTTTTATATGATAAATGTAGCTGACTTAAATGTCTCTAAAATCCCACTAGTTCCCATTAAACCCATTTCAAAAAGTGGGATTATAGAGACCTATAACTCAGCTACATTTATCATATAAAACCATTCTTAAGAATATTCACTACAGCCGGAGAAATGTGGCTTAGAAAATAATTTTTTTTACATTGGATTAACACAGAGGCATTTTGGTTTGGAGACCCGCGGTCGATCGAGCTCATTCGTCCTTAGTCTGGCTGGTGCATAACTTGTACACAACAGTCAATTTGGGGCACATTTCCCTTTGAACATACCCTACATGCAAGACACTGTCTCGATAATTCTACTTTTTTAAAAATATTAGTCGGAAATTTTTTGATTTTCAATACAGCGTTGTTTAACAATAAAATATTCGTACCAATTTCCAAAAAGTATTATCCAGACATTTAATATTCCTGCAGCATTTATCAGATAGAAAGAACCGTTTGTAAAAATAATCAATACAGCCGGAGTAATTCGGTTTTGAAAATTATTTTTTCCTATTGGATTTACACAATGAAAAGTCTTCGGTTTGGACTGCGGTTTCCATTCTCCCTTAAGGGAATTTGAGACATTAAGCTCTCAAAATACACCTTTATTTTAATGCAATGAATGCATAAACAAGCTATGCATATTTTTTGCAATTAATAATCTATTCCAAAAATGTTATAATGCAAAATGTTTTATAAATTTACGGCTTTTGCAAGAACTCCGAAATTGTTCTTGATCACCTAAGTTATTTTTAATGCAAATAGTAAATCAGCAGCTCCGGTAAACAGTATTTTTAGAAAGCTTGAAGAATCTTGTTTATAATAGAAAAGTTACATTATAAAAAAGTAGAATGAAGTTGTGAAGTGAATTTTAGAATATAAAATTTTAACTGATGTCAAAAATTTGAGTCCTAGCTATATTTAATCCAGATACATTTATCATATAGAAAAACACCTTTCCCCCTTAAAGCCTACTTTTATTTCAGCTTCCGCTTAAGGGTCGGCTAAACCGCGGGTCTCCAAACCTAAGTGCCTCAGTATTAATCCAATTTAGAAAAAATATTTTTTCTGAGCCACATTTCTCCGGCTGCATTGAATAGTTTTACAAATGTTTTTTTTATGTCATAAATGTAGCTGACTTACACTACACGACAATCCCACTTTTTGAAATTGGTCCAAATACTTTTTTTAAAATTTTCAATAAATAATTTTACCCAAATATTAGAAGAAATTTTTAAAAGTGGGATTATAGAGACCTGTAAGTTGCCGACATTTATCACTAAAAAAAAAACTTTGTAAAAAATATTCATTAAAGCCTAGAAAATATTTTTCCCCATTGGATTAACACTGAGACAACCCGTCGCGCGTCGTGAAAGATAGACTTTTTCTCCCGGCTCCACTCTAACATCGATTACTGCTTCAGACTTAAAGGGTTAAGACCTCCAATTCCATGAAATTTATATGCCCCTCAGCAATTGTTAGACAGTATTTTAAAAAAATATACTTGCAAATCATAATTTTAAATATATATGACATATCCTGACTTAAACCCCTCAAAAACTTTAATTTTAACCCCAATTTAAACTTAATAATTTAAATTACCTTTTTAACATAGCCTTAATACCGTTTATAAATATCTTTAACATACCAACAACACCGTCATCTAGTCTCACCAAGTAACTGTTCCCACAGAAACTGTTTAGTCATCACATTTTAAAGTTGACCTTTTCAAACTTTCTCATAACTCTGATTGGTCAGTAGAGGAGGGCGAACCTTTAATTACGCCAAAGTTTCCCTGTCGACTTATTTTACATATATTTGTTTAAAAAATGTTTCTATAAAAATATATATGTTGGATTTTTCTGGAATCTCAAGAGGATAATAACCTCACGATATCACAGAACCGGAAAGATGATGAATCTAAATATAGGAAGAATATCATATAATATTATGTGCTGCTAGAAAAGTGTTTTGAAAAACCAGAGCAAAATAACAAACATTGCCATCAAACGCATTATAAAATTTAGAATCTCGAGTTTTCAGCCATACATCACCTCAAACAATAACATCGTCCAAAGCAAGAAATCATGTATTTATACAATCATTGAACTATGCCTCCCGAAAATCCAATGCATATTCCTTAACAACTTGTAAAACACATCGGAACAAATACACCAATTCCACCAAATCATGCTTACCTTTCATAGAATAGAACAAACATCTGGGGACAAAGACGAATGACCAATGTCATTAAACACACGCAACAATAGCAATATCATTTTTAAAAAAACACCATTTCCAAAGCAAACATTGACAGTTGAAATGTGAAACAACTGAAAACAACAAATAGTCTATTTAAAACATGACTTATTTTTATGAAGAGGATAGTGGTACATAAAAAATATTTTTGCTTGTAAAATCGTTCTGAAGGCAGCAAGTTTACTAATAAATACATACATGATATTTTTTTATGCCTAAGATAATTTTGAGGAGAAAATTCATTTTAAATAAAATTTAGTTAGTGAAAATTGATTTGAATAGTTAGTTGATAGTGTCAATAACCAGCTCAGAACAGTTGTTCAAAGTTTACCTGGGGTAAATATCTACGGCGATTTATAGTTCTAGAAATACAATAGCATCGCAATTTCTAATCCGTTTTATCTCCCCATGTGTCATTTATTTTTTATCACAATAGGACTATTCAGCACTTTTTTAATAAAATAATCGGAGTCATTAAATAATAAGTTGAAGGTCTCCAATTACAAATATAAACACTCAATCATTACGAATATTTTGTAATTTATTATTATTTTTACATTCTAGTGAACTGATTAAAGAGATAATAAAAATATATTGTGCAGCGCTATTGATGATATGATAAAAGACACATATTATCACTTTGTTTTATCATCATTAAAACTTTAATTGATCTAACTATTAATATTTCACCAAGTGAGACAAAACAAAAGAACTATATTCGATTTAGTGTAATAATATTTAATTATTAGCGTTACACATATATGCATTGCAGAATGTTTATGTTTTTTTTCGGCAATAACATGATTTTAAAATTGCTAAATAAGAAGTTTAAAACTATCGTTATTTGTAGTTATTATTCCACTTGCATACCAGATACGTTAAAAAAAAAACTATTTTGAATCATTATTTGAATGGCATTTTTGAAAAGTAGACGACTTTACTATAATTTCTATTTCCTTGCAGCTATGTTATAAAAGCGGATCATCAGTATTAGAGCTTGGTTTAGTTTAGTTTGAATTATCGTCGCACTAGAGTTACACGAGGGCTATTGGCGATGGGCGTCGTATTGTAGAACCACAGTCAAGTGACGAGCCGACACCTGAGTAGGCACCCTACGTAACAGTTAAGGGCGACATCGTACGCAGCGTTAGGACTTTGAAGGATATTTAACGTGCACTCTCGCCACACGTGGTATTATTCGTCGGAAATTTTTGGCTGCACGGGCCGTTTATAGGTCGGCAGTTGTTTTGACGATGGCCAGACCCGAACCTGGGACCTTCCGCATGCTAGGCGAATGAATAACCGCGACTGGGCTCCCCAGCCCCTCATCAGTATTATAAAAGATCCCACCAATAAATAAAACCGTGTTTATGGAGCTGCGCCAAATACAATGTCGCTATAAATTTGCATTAGGTGCCACTCAGATATCGGCCTTGTCACGCGATCTCGGTTCATAAATTCGAGGCCTGTCATCAATGTAGCTCTAGTGAGACGTTAATTCAACCAGCCAAACAACTTTATAAAAAAAAATCACAATCACCATTACCTATCCTTCCAAAATAACGTTTACTTCTCACATTAATACGAACATAAAAAAACAATATTCCACTTTTCAAAAAATGCGGTATTCGAAAAGGGTTGTATTGCACGTGCGCGGTGGGGGGTGAGAGGGGGGTGGGTGCGCAAGAATCGAACGCGCCTGACAAGATATCGTCTGCTCGTTTCGTGTTCGAAACACAAAAAGAGACAGAGAGAGGAGAGAGAGACAGACGGATGCAAACGATTTCTTGGGGTTGACAGCAATCTCTCCCGGCCACTGGCCAGTCGATCACACGGCTCGTCACGACTGTTGCCAGATTTTGTTTGTTTGTGGCAGACGATTATGTCGCGGAGGAAGCAGGCGAAACCACGCGCTTTTAAAAGTGAGTTCTATAAGATGTTTGCTTAAAAATATTATTTAATATTAAATTTTATCGTCGAATTTAACCCTTTGGCAAGGAAATATCACGTAGTGTACTTTCCTGGCATGGAATTTTTTAGTTAGAAAAAAAAATTAGCTTGAATTATTGTCAAGAATTTAATTTAATTTTGTGGATCAAATAAATAAAATTCCAATTAAAAATTTAAAAAAGTAAAAAAGTTTTTAACGATCAGAAGTTTAAAATTGGATATAGAATACATTGTCATAAATCGTCCGAAGTTTTATTTTAAAACCTCCAACAATTAAGTAAATATTCTCAATGAAAGTAATTAAACTTCTTACAACATATTTATTAAAGATTTTTTTTTTTAAAACTTATGGTGTTAAATGAGTGGCATAAAATTTGTTTTTATATATTTTGTATTATTATATAAGGTAATGTGTACCTTTAACTGTTTTGTATTAATTTACATTTAATAATGTGTGTTGCTGAGAAACTATCACATAAAAGAATGCAATTTACGTTTTTCAAACGCTTAGAGAGTAGATAGAGTATTTTTGCCTACTTTCCTTTTTATTTTTAGAATTCGAAATAATTAAAAAATTGAAAAGTAGGTATTTACATGATGGAGATGTCCGTCTGTTCATCTGTCTGTAACCTTTTTCTAAAATTGGTTGTATCCGCCGGATCTTCATATTCATTTTTTGTGAGAAAGGTATGACATCAGAGACCTAGCTTTTATAATTTTGTCCCTTTGTCTGAACGGACTGTCTTTCTACCTGTCTGTAGGAGGACTACCAATTGAATTGAAATTTTATATTTTGTCATTTCAACCGCTGTTGCCACATTAAGAATAGCACGAGAAAGTTTATTTATGTAAAATTGTTGTTTGAAAAAAAAATATTTTTGTCATATAAATAAATTTGGAGTCCCGTTTTAAAATGTAGCACAATGTGATTCTTTGATTGTTTATTGTTTGCTTACTAATAAAGCGACAAGGCTTTCCAATTTTTGCATAAAAAGCTGGTTAGTTTTAAATAAGATTTCTTCATTTATTAATGTAATTCAGAATTGCTTCATGTTTTATTATTACTAAATATTTCAAAAATGTAGAGTTTTTTTTAATGTACTTTGATACTTTTTTAAGTATAAGATGTTCGCGAAACACAGTGGGGCCAAATCAAAATCTATCGCGCCAAAACTCAAAAAATCGACTTTTAAAAAAACTATTTTTACTTATATTTTTATAAAGCTAAGATGTTGGGGAACATCATGTTTATAAAATATTAGAATAGACAGATGGCTCGTATGGAATTGGCAAGCTGCAAAATTGGAAGTTTTTTTTTTGTTTAACGCTAATTTGCAGTTTGTTTAGTCAGCTGTCTACTCCTAAAGTAAGAGGTCGTGTATCAGTTTTATATGCTTAATAGGGAGATTTTTTAGATGGAACCTTTTAATTAAAGTGCTTATATTATATTTATGCCACTTTTAAAAGTTATTCTAAAGTTAATCTTATATTTTTAACTCGATAAATGTAGAAAATGAAAACTACGAAAATTAAAAAGACGGCATTAAAAAAGGTGCCACTTTTTCGCAATGCCTTGTAATATTTTTTGGCAATGTAATATCAAGTCCATTGAACATGTCCCCTAAAGTTTTACTTGCAATAACTTGCAATCTTATGATATTTCTTTTTTTATGTATAGAAAAGTGGCTAACCATTTCGCGAAACGTTCGAGAATATTAAATTTAAACCTTCAATTGAAAAGTTAACTAATAATGAAACTCATATAAAAATTATAAAGACAGTTTCTACACCAAAAATCATCGACAATGTAGTGGAAGTGAGAAAAAAAACGCATACCTAATGAAGCTATTATTTCATGGGGTTTATCCACTTTGCATGCAAAAATTAAATTCATGGAAAATGTTCTAGTTCTACCGATAGCTTACCGCCTAGACACACTGACGTTTGAATCTAAATAAAAAAAGCAAGATTTAAGAAGAAAATAAATAATGTCAATCAATAGTGTTCTTAAGATCACTTTACAATAAATTTTTATGCAATTTATAACTCTCACACAACTCTTCATGGCGATCTGACGGATAGGGGAAGCTGAATTAATTTTAACGCGGTGGATTTCAATTTGGCCCCGTGCGTCGTTTAAAGAATTGGCGACATTTTCCAAACGAACCAAATATCACCTTAACGGATACTAGATAGATAGAAAGGATACTAGAACAGATACCGGACGGATACTATTTGACCTAAGTAATTTTACATAATTATTCTCTGAACTGAAAATTAATTTAGCTAACGATAAAGGATTTCAATTTAATTTGCGAAAAAAATTGATGAAAATATCAAATTTAGCTTTTAAAAGTTTCAATTACAAGTAAATGATGTGTTTGGTGGTTTTTTTTTCTGAGGTGTATAAATTTTAAGTGGAAGTGGTTTTTAGGTGACAGTTACTGTTACAAACCTACTTTTTTTAATAAATCTTTCAGTAAATATTTAAATAATGAAGCGCGTCCGCGATAAAAATAAGACAACTTAAATTTCTTTTAAATTCAACAAAATATTACTTACATGAATGCTACTTGCATCAAATTGACAAACAAACATTTTTATTTACATCATGGCATTTTGTACAATTTTTCCGATATTGATTTAAGAGGGATTGTCAGTCCCATAGAGCTAATGCATTAGTTTTGGAATCACAACTTCCGCAGAAGTATTGCTTTGCCGTGTTAGCCCTTTTTCCACAGGTATGGGAATCAACATAACATTGAAATAAAACACATTTGAAACGAAAATGTTATCTAGTTATTTAATTATATATTTTTGAAGTTTTAAAATGCCAAAAATATACAGCAGATGGCGACACTATTTTAAAACTTTATCAATTAATAATTAAATAACCGGATGGTGTTTTTTTCACTTTTGTTTTAAATGGATGTCATGATGATTTCCATACCTGGTGAAAATGGGATAACATGGCAAAGCAATTCTTTTGCAAAAGTTGTGATTTCAAAACTAATGCATTAGCTCTATGGGACCGACAGTCCCTCTTAAGGACACGATAATCCTCTTGAATTGGGCCAAGTTTTTTTGGGCTACTTTTTTCGTACTAATATTTACATTTTATAATTACCCAGAATTTTTCTATCCCTCTTGCTTGTGGGACGTTAGGTGCTCGTAACTGTCCTTCTTAGGCATGAAATCAATATTCTGGTTCCTCAGATACTAGGTCACTTTTTTCGTGTAATAACTGATATAAACATATCGGGCGACACCATAAGATTACTTCCGATGATGTTGGTGAATGAAAGTTATCAGTACACTGTTTATACATTGTTGCAAGTAAATTTTACCTTTCACAGTTCCTTCAAAGAGACTGGTTTGGACACATTCCCATCCTCATCCATGGCGTGCCACACCATAACTTTTTTGGCGAATATATCTTTAAGTTTGATTCTATATTCTACGGAAACAGAATCAGATGAATCAGAATGGTAATACTTACTACCAACAGCAACATTGGGATCATACATGAAATAAAACTCGTCATTATGACGAGTTTCTGTCCTGATCCAGATGGAATCAATTTCCGATAAATGTTTAAGCAGTTCTTCTTTCTCGTTGTTTTTGATCTTTTACGTATTTTGGAACCTTTTTTTCCTTAAAAGCTTTTACATTCAAATCTTCTTTAATGATTTTGAGTACATAAGATTTAGATATCTTCAATTTCCGGACGATTTGGCGCACTGAACTATCAGATTTCTTTTACACGACTTTCTTAACCTTCGCTACAAGAGTTAAGTTCTTTTCCGGATTCTTTTTCCGAATTTTCAAGAAATTTTGATGTTTAATTGTTCATCGTACTGTTTTGAAAGGCGATATAAAGTTGTTTTGAAAATTTTCCGCTTTTTAAAATGTTTAAAAACCACATTTTTGCATCTTCTGACATCGAAATGATAGAATTGTACAATTTATTTTCGAATAGCATTCGATAAATGAGCTGGGCGTGGTGAACCTTGCAGCAGAAACAATATCAAAATCGTATATTATTTTAAAGTGTGCGTGACCTTCTTTCTAGAGATAGTGTGAAACTGTGCATGTTACAAATTTCTCGCATTAGCTTAGCCAATCGAATTGTTTCATTCTTTTCGCGGACTCGCTTTAGGAAAGTAGGCTATTTTAGTTCTTTTAAAACTTCTTGATTTTTCTACTCTTCTTTTAAGGTATTGTTTTTTTAATTAGCATTAAAAACTTTAAAGAAATAGTTAAAATTTTGAAATTTTTGAAATACAACTAGAGTTTAGATGGTTTTGATATTTCCCCCTGTGATTTTACGGAAGTTAATGTGCAATACAGATTATTTCAAACACATTGTTGAAATGGAAATTTTACCAAAAATAAACCGTCTATGTACTATATTCTGCAACAACTAGGTTTTAAATTACAAACTTTGAAGATAAGTAAAATTATAAAAGTTACAAAAAAAGTGTTTATGTGTGTGTAACCGCATCTATAAAACAAATGGCTCCTAAACCACTGTTTTAGGTCGACAATTTAACTTTTCCAACTGACTTGCGATAAAGCTAGTTTTTTTTTGTTTTGTTTTTAAACACGCTATGTAAGCAATTGAGAAAAGCTTCTTTGCCGAGTACACTTGATATGTTTTCCATGGTTAAAAATTTCTTTAGAGTTACTGTTGGCTGGGTTAAAAAACGAGTGGCATACCTTGCAAGAATCTGGATTTTAATCCATGATCTCAAAAACATGGGATTGAATATGATCATCGACAGTGTTATCATATAAACGGATTGTGCAGTACCAAATTCAACAAGAATACTCTGTATAGAAGTGACTGGTTCACGTTAAATCCATCAGGACCCAATATCCTGATTCATTCTTTAGAATGCTGCTTTTTGATTCATTTGCCGGCCTCTTCACTTGACCACTGTAAAAAACTACTAGCTATTTCGTCAATTTCTCTGTAGCAGCTGAAGTGTGACGTTATTCCAACCAAAACCTAACCGGTTGGTTTAATTGGTACTTTTCGTAATAAGGTACATATTTGTCAGGGAAAAAAATTAACTTTGATTAAACTCATTCATCAATTTCGTTTGACAAGTGAAATTGTCAATTATTTAATTTTTCAGTGACTGATGGTCGATCTTCAATTTGTATTGCATTTCCGTTTGGAGAATTTCGTATTGCTAAATCCTATTTGTAATATAAATAAATGAAATGATCCACTGAAGATTGATATCAAGCTCTTCGTACAAAAAGTTGTTTTGAATTTCGGGTTTAATTTTACGCTTGGACTGCTTTTAAACTCAATGTAATTATATGAAGAAAATCTGGTTTAGGTTCAATGACAATTTTTTTATTTAAAAAATTAATATCCTTAAACTTTGTATTTTTTAAATATTATTATAGGTTTAGCTCACTTCATTTAGTTTTAATATCTTAAAATAATATTGTTAGAGTTATGTGTGGTGTGAACTTAAAAAAGCAGATATAATAGCTGGAAACTCTTATATATAACATATACAAATGTGGCTTCACTTTGCTTGGAATCCGTTCAAGCTTGAAGCCACTAACCTGTTAAAATGAGTATTTTTAGTTAATTTTTTCAACCTTTTATTTAAATTTTATTAACACTTTTTAATCCAACTACAGACAACCAAGAATTTTTCCTAATAGTTTTATCCAGGCAAAGTAAGTTAATGTACTAGAATTTTGTAAAACAGTGATAATATTACATTTTTGGTGTCGGATATTCTAGGGTTTTCGTTATAATTATCTCGATATAAATATACGAAGATACCTACCGAAAGGTTCATTAGTTCCTTTAATTATATGCAAAAATACTATGTAAAACATCAATTTTGCGGGTAAATAGTAAACTTCACTAGTATTTCTAGAATCAATTGATAAAATAATTCAAAGTTTCTCTTTTCTTAGCAAAAAAATAAAATCTTAGAAAAAACATATGAATGATCCCCGACTCCCCTTACTACTTTGTAACTCCAAATTTAGTTTAAGGGGGAATAGGCGCGCTGGACCGGGGGTCTCCAAAGCGCATCAGTATTAATCCTATGGAGAAAAATATTTTCTCTGCCACATTTCTCCAGCTGTATTGAATATTTTTACAAGCGGAATTTTTTTTGATGTGATAAATGTAGCTGACTTACAGTCCCGACCTTCCCACTTTTTGAAATTGGTTCGAATATTTTTTTTTTAATTTTCAATAAATAATTTTACACAAAATATTCGAAGCAATTTCAAAAAGTGGGAAGAGAGAGAGACCTGTAAGTTATCTACATTTATTATTTAAAAAAAATCGTTTGTAAAACTATTCAATACAGCCGGAGAAATGTGGCAGAGAAAATAGTTTTTTCGCCATTGGATTAACACTGAGGCCCTTGAGTTTGGAGACCCGCGGTCCAGCGCGCCCATTCCCCCTTAATTAATGAAGTTTATTCTTTTGAATGATGGTAATCAAAATTACCTTTTATTGACGTTGCTTTTACTTTCAGGAGAAGATGTAGAACCACTTCCTGATGAGAGCACCGAAGAATTATGTTCAGTGTTAGGGAACAGTCAAAAGGAAAACGACCTTATTTCTGCAGCGGGTGAGGACAATATTACTATTTAGCATTTGGAGGGCTCAGAATGCAAGTCAACCAAGTCCATAAATAGCTTTTTCGTGCTACAGAGGTTTTAAGTTAAAGCCTTATAACAAAAGTACCTCAGAAACTTTTAAATTTTTTTTGTCTAGTGTATATTATCTGAACTATGACTTTTCTCATTGTTGCACTGAAATTCTACATAGGTAGTGCATGCAATTGCGCTGCTAACTCGAAAATGGCAGAAAATAGACTTGGTTGACTTGCACTCTGAACCTACGATTTAACTACCAGTAGTTTATAGTTGATCAACCACAAAACCAAGGCGGTCGAGATTCAATCCTTGGCACAACCTAAAGGGATAAAAAAAGGGATTTTGTTAAATTTGACTTACACGACAAAGAGGTTGATGAGGAATTTGCTTCGGTAATTTTCAGCCGTAGACTTTATCAGATAACAGTATTTAAAGTTTAAATAAATTAAAATAAATTTGTTGATGAAAAATTTCCCTTGCTTCGAAATGTTCACTTTTTGCCATAGGAACAGCATGTTAGAAATAGTATCGCCCTTGCCAGTGATGAACAGCGAACTTTTTATATTATAATAAGCTAAACTTTTATACTTTAGGTAGTCAGTCTTGGAAACACCTAATTTCAAGAGCTATGTTAAACATCAAGATGAGATAAATTTTTGAATTTGGCCAGCGGCGAGATATCTCGTTCTAATTTTCGATTCACCAATATCAGCACATTCTACTAAAATTCAAGTGAACCATTTCGCCAACAGTTCTCATGCGTTCAAGTTAATTTGAAATACTCATATTATTACTCAACATGCTGTTCTTCTGTTTGACATCAGCCTCTATCGATGGCAGTTTTCCATCGATAGGCGGGCCGTCAATGCGTTAAACCCTTTGCTTCTACACCAACTAAGCATATAAGAGCTTTAACATCCAAAAATTCTGCTTTCTTAAACTATTTTATGCAGCATAAATAAACAGAGCTACAATGACGTATGAAGTAGAAACGGATCTTCAAAACGAACGCTCATGATTTGAAATTTAAACGCTTCAACATACTTTGCTTAACGTTGTACAACTAACTATGTGTTTAAAAAATAAAGTAATTGTAAAAGGAAGGGTTAATGAAATTTTTTGATTAAAGAAATTTCTACGGTGCGTGTTTTTTAAAAAGTTGGGTTAATCGATAGCCCATGATATGCTCGAATGTTACTTATTAACATACAAATATCATTAATCACTTAAAAACATTTAAATGACAACGAAAAACAGTTTGGGTAACTTTTCATTTGAAAAATCTTATTTTTTCCAGAGTAGCGGCAATACCAGAAGCAATAATTTGCATAAAAAATTCATTCGAAGTAAATCGTGATCCTACATACACATTCCATTTTTCATAAATGCAATTTTTCTTTCAATCTCATTAAACTTCTTAGAAGTTACGACCTGCCAGAAATGTTTGGTAGCCGCTGATATAAAAAATACTATTTGTTAATTCCCATCACATGGTAACGATTAGACACGGATTCTGCTGAACATTTCGTAGAAATCGTCTTTGGTTTCCGCCTGCTATTATACAGAGCGTTTACGATTTTTTTTTCTATTAATTCGCAGTTAGATTCATTGCAGATATGTTCTTGTTGTTAAAACTAAACTTAAATTCGATTATCTTATATATTAAAATAATTTGAGACTGATAGTAAGAAATTATAAATTATAGTTTGCGAATAAATCAAGGGTTGATGAATGGTGATTAAACGAACTGCCATTCCGAAAAAGAAAAAAAACCTATCAACACTATATCTTTGAAGGATACAATATTAGTAATGTATAGTTTATTTTAGATATTACTTCCTCAAACTTTTTTAATACGTCTTTGTCTTAGTTTCTTCATATAAATAATTTTTATCCTTACGTTATAAATTTTATTAATAAATAAAGTTGATTAGATAACAAGCGCCTTATTTAAAAGCTCTACCATTTTCGAAAATTAATACCTATATAGTAAATTCATAGGATTATAACAAAAATAAATACTTCATTTTAATTAATTACTCAGCTCTACAATATAAAGCTACAATTTTTTAATTATTAATTCATAAAATTTTCAATATTTTGTGCAATTAATATTCTGGCCTTAAGTTTAGTTTGAAAAGTGTCATTTTTGCACACACAAAAAGCCTTTTAAAATAAGTAAACAAAAACCTTTAATTGACAGAAAAAGAACTCCTTTATCCTCACTTTTTATATTAAATCAATAAAAGGTGTTTGGTATGACTTTCTAACAGTTTTTTTAATATTTGTTTTTATTTTAAACTGTTTTTGGTATTTAAAATTTGGCCAGCCATTTTTCAAAATAGCAATTTAGAAGTACCGTCTATAGTAAGAAGTTTAAAATATTTTTAAACCAATTTATCAAAGCTTTGGCCTCATTGTTCAATACTTCAAAATTAACTATTGATCTATCGTAGTTAAAGCGTCATTCAATTTTTAATGAGTTATTTAATTTTATAAAATGCTTTGTAGGGTAATTTATAACTGCTTAATTACTTTACATACAATAAGTCAATGTACTTAAGCCTGTATGGTGTACAATAAGTCAATGACATTCGCACCTGCTATGTATTTAAAATATTCTCATTAACGAATAACTCAAATGAATGTTTCCACCTAGAAATGGCGTAATTGAAAGGCGGTCACATTATTAATTGATGAACAATCAAGCAGCGTTTAACTCCGCAATTGTAATTACCAGCTAATGTGTTCTAACTTATGACCTGTTGTACGTGAGAATGAACAAAGTTACTTTTAAAAAATAGTGTGGAATAAGGAACAATTAAAATTAAGATTGCTCAGGATTCAATTGCTGCGTGATAGTTCAAGTTGTTTTAAGCATTGTCTCTGTAATATCATTTTTTTTATTTACAAGTATTTTATGTGCAACAAAGCAAAACATTGGGATTGTATACGAAGATGGAATATTTCGGGTTGATTGAATGTAATTCGAGGATAGAACAAAATTTAGATGATAGCTTTGTCAGAAATGTATGCAAAACAAGTTTGCCAAGTGAAGCCGGTAATTGCTTCCGTAATACGCCCAAACGAACGCTTGTTTAATTATTTGGAGCCACATTGCACACAATTAAATTGAAAACAAGGATTTTAATCATTAGTATGAAAAGAAATACAGCGAACTCCAATTATCCGTACTCCGAGGCATCATTCTGATCTATCCCTCCATCCATAAGTTTAACATGTAAAAGTGTTGTCATTTCATTGAATAAAAATCTATATTTCTTTTTAAATATTTTTCTCTCATTTGCAACATAATAAATTCAGTACCTTTTTCGAAATAAAATCCGAATATCCGAATCTTTGATTATCCGAATGGGGACCGGTCCCAGTCGATTCCAATAAATTGAGTTATTGTTATACCTCCTTGTGATCCAGAGCTTGCTCTGCCATCTACAACTGCATAAAATGTAATTTTTTTAAATCTTAATTACCGATTCTTAAAAAATAAAATGAGACAGTTCGTGAAGAATTTTTTTAAGTAGTCAATGCCATTTATTTGGGTGCATTTTGGAAACCTTCAGGCGACTTCATATTTTTCTGGCCAAGCATTCCTTTCTTATATTACAGCCTCTATCTTAAACTGTTTTTGTTATATTTCCATTACCTTAGAACTAAAGAGATTGCAGTTAATTGTTTAATTGCATTATTGTTGTTGTAATTGCTTTTCGTGTTATCTAATAACGCGGAAGAAATATCTTACATCATTTAAATAAATATAATTGTTAAGAAGTTATCTTTTTTTACACGTCTTAGTATGGCCTGGCCAAAATATATGTATTTGAAATATACTAGTATAAATAATACATAGTAATATACTAGTATGAATAATACATAGTAATATACTAGTATAAATAATACATAGTAATATACTAGTATCTGTAAATTTTAGTATCTGCAAGTTTGTTTTAACCCATTAAAAATCTTATTACCTTAATTTATTCCCATTAAAGTCTTTATTTAAGCAACCTAAACTTTAAAAAAACCAACCAAACATTTCAGTTACTGGTCATAAATGGATTAATGATACAGATATCGAAATTCAACAAAAATTCAATCAAATCAAAAAGCAAAGTGCACCAAATATGTAGGTCCAAATATTATTCCATTTTTATAGCATTCCCTTGCCTTAGAAGTCTCACTAATAAATTTGGCTATTACCACCGTTTGTTTAACATTACTAACATATAAATATGGTCGCTAGTGTCAGTCCACACTGTATACATTCGAACTTCCTTGTAACCTTCCTGTCACTTAGAAAGTATATATATTTATAGCAACTCAAAGAAAGTGACATCTTCATAAAACTGTATTTCGCCTCAGAAAGACTCTGCAAGACATTCTATTATTTTCTTCATCAACGACGTGAAGTATAGGACACGAACCAATCGTTTCTTCTGTTCTGTTATTAAGAGGGAATGGGCGCGCTGGACCGGGGGTCTCCAAAGCAAAGTGCATCAGTGTTAATCCTATGGAGAAAAAAAATATTTTCTCTGCCACATTTCTCCGGCTGTATTGAATATTTTTCCAAGCGGATTTTTTTTATGTGATAAATGTAGCTGACTTACAGGTCCCGACCTTCCCACTTTTTGAAATTGGTTCGACTATTTTTTTTTAATTTTCAATAAATAATTTTACACAAAATATTCGAAGCAATTTCAAAAGTGGGAAGATAGATACCTGTAAGTTATCTACATTTATTATTTAAAAAAAAATCCCGTTTGTAAAAATATTCAATACAGCCGGAGAAATGTGGCAGAGAAAATAGTTTTTTCGCCATTGGATTAACACTGAGGCACTTGAGTTTGGAGACCCGCGGCCCTGCGCGCCCATTCCCCCTTAATTTGGAAAGACGAGATTGTTATTGAGTTAATGAAATGTAGTGTTAAAATATTAACTTTTTTTAAAAATAAACACACCTGAATTTAAAAGCAAATTTTGTAAATAATTGAAATGTTCTTTGAAATGTTTGAAATGTTTTTATGAGTGTCTGTTTGTATAAAATGCTACCAATAGAAGTAAACATTGCTAGTAATCATAATTCTACAAGAATTTATTATATTTTAAAGATGAAACTAAATATCATTGGCAAACCGTGGCCAGGTGCGGATAAGGTAATTGGCGAACTAAAATTGACGATCTAAGGTGGAAATCTAGGTATCTGTTCCAGGATAATAAGGGATTGGTGTTAGAAGATAGTAAACAATTATCCAAACTTAATTGATAAACGATTATTAAAATCGTAATTAATAATTAATTGTACTGACAATGGGGTTATTCATTACTTTTTATTACAATTTAGCAAAACAAAAAAAACTCATAAATTGCAACATTCATTCGAATCTAAGTAGGGTTTGAATAATTTTTAAGTCTTTAAAGTGTGAGTCCTCAAAATGCTTTTAAACTATCGTGGCTGACCACTGGCTGCTTGGGCGACATGAATCTCCCTTTTAGAGTTCAACTATGATGGTCTTCACCGCGTAAAAGTCAGCACAGAAAAGCACACGAATAAAAAAAGTCAGACATATAACTATGTAATTATACGCTGTACGAATACGGAAAGCTTCTGCGTTACTATAGGTGTTTTCAGCCAAGATTTCTGGTGCATATTTAAACATTTTCTTCGGTTTATGTTTATTCAACGTTTTTTTAAACCCGAAATTTGTTCTGATATTCGTAATCAGAATGAAAATCGTTTGTAATCTGTACGAAAGTGGGAAAAATATTTGTCAATAGGTGTTTTCAGTCAAAATTTGTCGTTCAAATTTAAGCATTTTCTTCAATTTATATTAGTTCAACTTTTTTTAACAGAAATTTTGTTCCAATGTTCCTAATCATAAGCTTATAATGTACTGTTTTCGGTACCTTTTATTCAGTTTTAAATAAATGCTAAACGACCTCATTCATCAACTAATTTAATAACCAGAGAAATGAATGTGTAATCAAATGGGTAGATAGGTATTCTGTTCCTAGGTTCCCTTTCGGCGCGGAAACTGACACCTTTTTAGTTCAGATTGGTTTATTTGGTATATTAATCCACCAACCAATCAATTGCTAAAAAGCTGTCTATGTCCGCGTGGACAATTACCGTGTAACATAGGCTGTTGACCATGTCGCTATAGAATCAAATACTTTAAAAAATGTGTCCAAACATATCAAAAGCGGGCAACAACCATTCGCCAAAACGTACCCTAACCCTGATCTCCCGATGAAGTCTAAATAAAGGAGAAAGGCACGAAAAAAGTATACAGTTAAGAAGAAGATGGAGGTGCTTCCGGGCAAAAACTAATACCAAAACTTGTTTCCCAAGTGAAGCCATCGATCGCTTTGCAGTAAGCCCAAATAAACACTTTCGGCTAAGGAGATTTGGGGCTATTTTACAGTGAACCTTGTATGGTCTTACTACAGCGACTAAGCGATTTCTTACTCTCTAATATAAACTAGAATTGCAACGCATTTTTCTTATCTGTGAATGGAATGTTAATGTTTCTTCTGATGTAACGCTCTTGTTTTCATTTGTCTGTGTACTGCGATTTCATTGGTTGCTTTGGTTTTACCCTCAAAATGACCGATATAGATGAAAATGAACTTTTCTTTCTATGAAGCTTTCTTTAACAAGTGTTTTGTACAACCAACAGCAGAACAAGAAGTTGGCATTTAAAAAAATTAAATAGTGTGCCAAAAAAAAGTAATTCCTGACAACTATTGAAAACAAACCGTTGGAGCTGTTGCCATCCACGACGTGAAACAACCCCATTACTGCAATCTTGTGTAAATTCAGATATCGTACTACAGCCTACAACTGCGCATATAGTCATTTTTTTTTAATCAATACCTATTAAAGAAGCTTACTAGTGTTGCTTGGCGATTTTCTGCCGGCTTCACTTATGTTCTCGCCAAGCATCTTCATCTTCTTCTGCACTCTATGGAGAAAAAGCCCCCAGTGCGAGCGTTCCTCGTCGCTCCCCATGGTGCCGCGACGCATTCGGACGCCCCATGACGCGACCTAGGGGTGCCCCAGGGCTGAGGACTTCATTTTGTGGTGCACGCTGTGCAGTCCAAGGGATGGGAGACAAGAAAGGGACCCTAGATTTATCGACTGCCAGTACCCCCCGTCGAGCCTTTCTGCAGCAAGAGCCCCATGTTGACGCTCATACCAAGCTGGTCGTTAATCTCTAGGCCATTGTTGGTTTTGTTATTTATTGCGTATTTTTTTCCTTTCTTTCCTCGGATATGTTTGTTGTAAAGTCGAGAAATAATTGGGGAGTAGTGTATTAGAGCTGGTAGAGATAGGGTCTTTTGTTGAGTCTCAACAGGGGTACAGTGGCAAGTAGTTATTGATTTCGGTACAGTAAATCGATCGGAACAGATACTTGGCAAGTAGTTTTCGAAGATTTAGTACAATATACCAGTGGTCGCGGTGCTTGGCCCTGACGGGCCACCCCACTCAAGTCATAAGTTTTCGAAGATTAAATTATATGCCGGATTAAAACAATGTGCTTGTTTGGCTTTAATATACGTCGCACTACAGCGCTGTCCATGCCTTTGCTGTCTTCTTCGAAGCTGTTGGTAAAGCGCCTCGTGATGAGATATTGATGATGGTTCATGGTCTTTCCACTAGGTTGGATTTATTTTAGACTGATCTCCCCGGCTTTAAGTCGATGCCCGTATTATTTTAAGCATGGCGACTCTCTTCAAAAATAGTACATTAGAAAAATTTTAATGCTTAATTGCGATGGTCGTAAGTTGAATTGAACAAATGTTAACACTTGTTTTGAATTAAAACAAATGATTAGTAACACTCCCAAGTCACATGCTACCCTGACTTTTAAGACACTGGTACCTTCTAACATAATCTGTTCCTTTATAATTCCTCCCTTCCTCTGTTTCTAAATTACAATTACTACTAACATACTAGCAAAATTATTTTAAATTTAACAAATTTCACATAATGGTAGACATCCATGTCCAACAATAATCCCCGCTTGTAACACTTTGTTGACAAGGGACAAGTAAACTTGTCTTTTCCACGTAAACCAAACGTCTGTTCTTCTTATGAAAAAGTTTATAGATCTGACTAATACTGCGATTTTGGACATTTAAAAAAAAATCTCATAACACGAGTAATTGTTTCGTAATCTAATAAGAAGTCATTGTTTTTTTAATAGTATTAATGTCACAATAGGTAAGCAACTTGGTTATTTTTGTGAAAACTTATACTCAACTCTGAGAACCTCCAATTTAACAATAAAAACTTCAGATGCGCAAAGTATAAAGACGCTCCTCTCTTCAGTGCCGATCCATTTGTTCTTTTATAATTCCTCCCACCCCCTTCCCAACTAAACTAGAGACGATCCAGCCCATTCCGAGGCTCTGCTACTTTACAATTCAATCAGTGTGTGTGAAGGAAATTTTTTCACGTACGCAGCAATTTTCGAATTTAACGAATGGCACTTAATGATAGATATTCATGTCCAACAATATTTATCCCACTTTTTGAGAGACGTGTAAATTTGCCTTTTCCAAGCAAACCAAACGCGTACCTTCTAGAAAACCTACTTCCGGAAGGGTTTCTAGAGAAGGCTAATATTGGCAATTTTTTATAAAATCTCATGCCTCGAGTTATGAAACAACTTGGTTATTTCTCTGAAATCTCATACTCAACCCTTTTTAAGACTTAATTACACGATTCGTTAAATTATTTTGATTTCAACAATTCATGCCCAACTATAATCACCCCACTTTGTTGACAAGATACGAGTAAACTTGCCTGTTCCAAGCAAAACCAAACGTTATTCTTCTTCCGGAAGGGTTTTCAGATATGGCTAAAATTGGCCATATTTTATAGAATCTCATGCCACGAGCTGTTCTTCCGTAATTGAATAAGGGGTAATTTTCTTAGTATAGGGGATTAACGTCGCAATAGAGACGGTATAGTAACTTGGTTATTTCTGTGAAATCTCTTACGCAACCCTGGTAACCTCCAACAAAACGATAAAATATGCTTGTCCACAAAGTATAAAGACGCACATCTCTCTTTCCCCTCCTTCCTCATCCATTTGTACCTTTATAATTCCTAGTTTTTAGTCTTCCATCCTCTTCCCAAATAAACTACAGCCGACCCAGCCCATTTCTAAACAAGCTCTCTGCTACTTTCCAATTCAATCAGTGCCCGTGGAGGTAATTTTTTCACGTACGCGTCGACGATAACCCAAGCTATACTCTTTCCAAAACCTTTTCCTTCTTAGCAATTCAACGAGAGGTCCCATCGGCAACCTTTCTGCTAATCAGCGTGCCACTAGAAACAATGGAACGAGAAAGATAGAAGAAGGAGAGGGTTTGAAGTGTCGTCTTCTTGTTCAGGGTGAGAGGGGTACAACTCTACTTAAAAAAAAGAACGATTGTAATTTTGTCTAGGTTATTATAATATAGAATTACGCTTCACCATCTAGGTATTATATTCAAGATGGTCATCATCATAGAGGTTGTTGGAACTATTAAAGTTGTATTTTAAGATGATTGTAATGGTACAACAGCTGTTCAGAAGGATGTAAAGTTTGACGGTATCAACTCGTGGTGTAATGATATCTAATAAAGCAGAAAAATGGAATGATGCATCAATAGGGTATAAGGAATTAACTGACCCCCGAAAATCCAACGAAATCCACAAGTGCTCCAGTCACATTTTATTTCAGACTAAGCAGCAGTTCTTACTATAAATATCTTTGTATTCATCGTTTAATTTTAAATTGCATCATTAATTATATCCACCCTGTAAATATCAACGTGCAAAAAATTAAATAACTGACTAAACGTGAAAAATTAAATAACTAAAAGTCTACAGTTAAAATCAACCAGATCGACCAGACCAGTCTTCATGATCTGCCTATTAATGGAGCATATCGTAAAATTTCATATAAAATGTTCATCTAGTTTTTTATGATATCATTGAACACAATGTTATCATAAAAAGCTTTTATGAACACCTGTAAATTAAACACATCGTAAATAATAACCAACAATATCACCAGTTTTCTTGCTCTCCTGTAAATTTGCAACATCGAACTTGCACCTCTCTGCCCTTGATCCACAGTTATTATACATTGAAATGAGATAGGATGGAACGAAGATTTCAATACCTTTTAAAAACTCTTCCGTTCTGTCAGGAGGGTTGGAAAAAGCAGGAGGTGCATATGCATAAGGGCGCACGGTAACGACCCCGGTTCGAAATTATTTCCCTGGGGGACGCCCTGTGTTCAGACGATAAGATCCCGTTCTCGACCCCCCAACTACAGAAAAGATCGTCTGACGTTTTATTAGTTCTTTGCAGTCATCAGAGGCATCAAAGGCGAAGTGGTGTGCGTTAACTGGGTGGGTTTTTTTAAACGTTCGAATGTCATAGAAGTTGTAACAGAATTAATGTAATTATGGTTGAATGTTAACAAATTTAATTAATTAAAAATATGAAAAATTTACACTTTGTAGTTCTCAGACATTAAGTTTATGTAAATCGAATGAATTTTGTATGATGTTCGAATTTTGCTTAAGTTGTAACAGAATAATTTTTTTTCATACATTGTCGCACATTTTGGGTAGACCCGGGCATGTAACAAATATAGATGATATCCAACAAAACATTACAAATTTCTAAATAAATTTAAAAAACCACCCTTTTAACGTTTAAGAGGGTCTACAAATGGGGACCAAACATATTTGGGTTTGGGAGTTAAACTCTATATTAGTTCCTTGTGAGTTACAGACCACTTAACCGGGGAACAGGCATACACCAGCATTGGTCTCAAAAACAGAGATTGGTACAGTAGGTCCTGACCTGGCCAGGTAAACAGCATTATTTAGACTAATGACCTGGACCATTGTTGTAAGTACTCATAAACTCTCACCTACAAGCAAGTATACTGAAAGACTGATTATTCTAGATAAAAAACGGACCCATTTGTTATTGTGGTTACTGCAATTTACCTGCCCTTGGCAGTGTTGCGCTGAAGTATTAGTTTTTTCGATTAATTTTTAAAAAAAATTCCTTTTGAGTAATTGATCGGGTATTTTTTTTTTAAATTTTGTCGCAATTTTTGTGGCAGCCCTGTTCCTACCCTCTAAAACCTCCACTGCTATTTCTAAATGCTTCATCCCATTTCAACCCGAAACCCCCAGGTACATCCGTTTCTTGATTACATTTTCCGATTTTTGTCAGAGCCAGGAGCAGCAGCAGCAACTAATCGAATGATATCCATCCTACTCGTTTTCTTTTGAGGAAGGGTTTCCGATCGGGTCTGGGTACTCTTTGTCCCTTGAGGCCCAGACCTAGACTCAGGGCCTCATTTGAATATTGGTCTTGGTCGCTTCGTTACATTAGTTTCTGGAGGAGCAAAGCCGCAGATAACAAGGGAGGGAATTACCAGGCTTTTGTAGCGTTTCTTTTGTGCGAGAGGAATTCTTAAAACTGGCTGAGGAGGTTGGTAACAGTTGTAACTTTCCTGGTATAAGTTTGGATTTTTAGCCTACTTTTCTTTTTTTAATTCGAAAGAATTAAAAAAATGAAAAAGTAGGTATTGACATGCGGTCGATGTCCGTCTGTCCGTCCGTACCCCCCTTCCAAAATCGGTTCTATCCATCGGATCTTAAAAATTATTTTTTGTTAGAAAGCTATGACCTCAGATACACAACTTTCATACTTTTTGTCCGTCTGTCTGTACGTCCGGACGGACATAAATCTACTATCTGTCGGCGAATTTCCCATTGAATTAGCATTGAAATTCAATTTTGAGTCCTTTAAATCACTGTAGGTATTGAAATGCGGTAGATATCCATCTGTCTGTCTGTTCGTATGTCTGTCTGTCTTTCCGTCTGTCTGTCCGTCTGTCCGTATCCCTCTTCCAAAATCGGTTCTATCCCTCGGATCTTAAAAATTCGTTTTTTGTTAGAAAGCTATGACCTCAGATACCCAACTTTCATACTTTTTGTCCGTCTGTCTGTACGTCCGGACGGATATAAATCTATCTTTCGGAGAATTTCCCATTGAATTAGCATTGAAATTCAATTTTGAGTCATTTAAATCACTGTTGCCAAATCAACAATGGCATGAGAAACTTTATTTATTTAAACATATTTGAAGCAAAATAATATTTTCATGAATCAGTTTGGAAAGACGTCATAAAGTGTAGCACAATTCGATTCTTTGATTATTCATTAATTATCTACCAAGAAAGCGGCAAGGCATACTTTTGCATGCAATTATGCTTAGTTTTAATTTACATTTCTTATTTTTTAATGCAGTTCGGAGTAGTTTCATTACTTTTGTTATTAATAAATATTTAATTATTCTTCGAACTACAAATAAATCACGAGCAGATGATAAATAATATTTAATTAATTTGCGAAAGAATATTAAGGAAAATATAGTTGATTTTGGCTTTTAGAAGTTTAAATTATAGCTGGGTGCTGTGTTTCGATTTTTTTTTCTAATGTGTATAAATCTAGTGTAGAAACGGCTGTTGATGATATTTACTTTAGGAACCTAGTTTTTTTTCCCGATTAGAACTGTAGTAAGTATTTAAGTAACAGGAAAGTAGGCTATTTTAGTTCTTTATGAACTTCTTGTTTTTAATGCACGCAGCTGAGGGCCCAACCACCGTATATGTCAGGATAATTTATCTTTGCGATTTCAAAGGGGATCCCCAAATATAGTCCTGTTCAAACTACTTTTTAATGCGTGAACACTAATTAAAATAATGTTATATACTTTGTTTCAATTTAAGTCCTTAATAATTTGATGTGAAATCAATACTAATTCACCATTTGTAATTAAATTAATAAAAATACTGAAATTTGTTATATAGTTTAGTTGGAGACGTCGAGAGGGGGCTTAAGAGGTGGGCTTTTCTTGTACTGAAAGCTGAGTTGGGTCTTACGAAGGCTAATTAGAACATAATATACCATGATATTGTATTTACGATTGTCAAAAGTTTCCGATGAACGGACTGGACTATATATCTTAGTTGTACTTTGGAGAATCTAAGTTTTGATACTAGATCCTTTATATATTTTATAAGTAGTAATATCAAAGTCAATTTTGACATTCGCGTTAGTTACATATTTTTCAAACCAACAGCACAAATTTTTGAGATTGCCTTGTTGAAGAGTATGTTCGGGATTGTTTGGAATCTAACTTTTGTTTTAATTCCAGAGAGTACTTTTTTCGCATACGATTTGGGTATATTTATGAGGAAAAACTTGAACTAGTGAAAGGCACCAAGGAATAAGGTTCTTTAAACACAAGTATATAATTTTATTCTACATCAGCCGCAGTACTTAGGAATTAAAAAGATAAACAAAAAAAAGGCTTTTCAATACAAAGTTCCTTTTCTTCTAATATTGACTATTTTAAGAGTTTAGTATTAGGCAAGAACAAAAACATGTCGTCTGCCATGTTATTTTCTAAGTTATCGGCTTTTTTCCTACTTGAATACAGAAAGAATGCTGGTATATATTAAAAGATTTGGGTTTCATAGGCTTAACTGTATTCAAGGAAAGTCCAAGTTGCGGTATATATAGTTCAAAACTATCTAAAATGTTTTAAAATTTACCACTTCCATTCATAACAAATGTGAAAATAATCAATTCCTTTAGCTAATAGTTAATTCTGCTTTGCCTTTACAAAACGAATTTTAGTACAATCGCACCATATTTTGTTATTTAAAACACAAATGCTTTTAATTTCTATATTTTTAACAGTACTTTTAAAAAAAAATAAAAATCCAAATTGATTTTTGATAAAAGATCAAATTTTCACTTCATAACAACATTTAGAAATCCAAAAGGATTTTTGATAAAAGCTCAAATTTTCAATTCATAACAACATTAGAGCATATCAAATGTTGAAGGAAACTTAAAATTTGCCCATTATTATTTTGGCTACTTTCCTTTTTTTTTAATTCGAAAGAATTAAAAAAAAAAAGAAAGAAAGCGCAAGTATCTAAATAATGGAGATGTCCGTCCGTCTGTACCCGTACCCCTCTCTCTCTCCCTCTTTGTTGTAGTACATCAGATACTAACTGTTATGCATTTACTCACCTGTTTGCCATTAAATTCTATAAAAATTTCAATGAGCTTTAAAATAAAAGGAAAGTCTATTCTAAAGAGTCTGTCTATTCTAGTTCTTTAAGAACTTCTTGTTTTTAAAGAAAATCATGAATTTAAACTATGCTCATTAGGTAGCAACAAATTGTTGTTGTGCAAATATGAAACACAAACCATTAAGAAATATTTCTCATAATGCTTTCGATGAATTATAATAAATTGTAACCTAAATATGATAAAAAAAACTGAACTAAATTTAAATTTTTATTTCGATCTTTCTTATCTATGTATCCTTAACTTTACTCGGCAAATAGAGGCGTGTTATAAAGTGCAAAGTAATATAGTGCTGCTTATGTGTTTATATCTATTCGAAAAAGTACTTTTATGTGCTTACAAAAATTCAGTATATAGTTATTTATGCAACTAGTGTGAAAAGTAAGGCTTTTTTAAACGAGTTGAATAAATTATTTCAGGAGTTTAAAAAAGGCTATTTTCAACGTGTTGTCATACACTATTTTTTATAATAACGTGCAAAAAAAGTATTTATTAAATTGGCATTTATTGATCGGCTTATTAATTATTTTATTATCACGTTCAAATGATTTGAAGGTTATTATTTATATTAATGATTATTTTAAAATCACGTGCAAAAAGTATTTCTTAGATTGGCATTGGAAATAAGACGCCAAATAAAGAATCACGTTCAAATAAAGAATTTTCCACCAATCACAAAGCCGCCGAATAAAATATCATGCTTAAATAAAGAATTTTCCACCAATCAGATGCTCTTATTTACTTTGTCGCACTAGTGCGTAAAAGTAACTTTGAAACACGATTTCATTAAAAGCATCACTTTTGCCACGATTATGAATTTGAAAAAGTTAGTTTTTGTGCACGATATTATAAAAATTTAGTTTTTTTGCACGATATTATAAAAAAGTATTTTAATTGTGCTTTTATTTCTTCTAATCCACATTTTTTTTTCAATTTTTTTTTTGTGCTTCGATAACACGAGCCTACATTTCGGCTCAGTCATCAATATCATTTATCCAATCTCAACATCTCTATCAACGCGCCGTTTCTTAAAATGAACTGGCGCCAATTTCTGTGTCACGAGGGACGTTTCAATTAACATTCCTCACCTGAAAGGACCGTTAATTAATAAGAAAAAGGGAGGGGAGGAAATATCAACCAAAAAGATTTTCAATTTTGAGGGATAAAAAACGACATTTCACTGCGGTATTTTGATAAAGCTGTAAATGAAGTTTTGAATTAATTGAGTTTTATCTTTGAATTATCACTATTCGATTCAAATAAATATTTTAAAAGAGAATAATTTGGAAATTTACTGGGAAAAACGTTAGCGCAATATGAAGAATTGCAGGTTAGGTTAGTTTGAATTATCGTCGCACTAGAGCTACACGAGGGCTATTGGCGACGGGCGTCGTATTTTAGAACCACAGTCAAGTGACGAGTCGACACCTGAGTAGGCACCCAACGTAACCGTTAAGGGCGACATCGTACGCCACGTTAGGACTTTGAAGGATATTTAACGTGCACTCTCGCCACACGGGGTATTATTCGTCGGACATTTTTGGCTGCACGGGCCATTTATAGGTCGGCAGTTATTTTGGCGATGCCCGGACCCGAACCTGGGACCTTCCGCATGCTAGGCGAATGCCTAATCGACTGGGCTCCCCAGCCCCGTAGAATTGCAGGCTGGGAAGACAAATTGGTTATGCGGTACCAATTGCTTAAAATTCTGACCTTCAGATCAAATGATCTAGGGTCGCAAATAGTTATTCTCTTCTACTGTTATTCTAAAAATGGATTTTGAAAGATAAATAAGTAAATACTAAATTCTCCGTACATAGAGGGGTGTTGCATGTCAAATCTGGTGTTGGCCAAATTCCTTATATCCAGCTCCCCTACATTGTTTTTGCAAAATTTCTCTGATGTTGACTTCATCACTTGGCCATGTTTCTAAATGACAGATTTAAAAGCACTAGCAGTCAGAGGCTACAAATAATTAGCCGAATATTTGTTTCCCTTACAGAATAAAATCAGTGTTTTGTATAAAGTATGTGTATTTTCTGTTTTCAATAAATTACAAATAAAATTATTTATAAATAGAGAAAGCTTTGGCAGCAGCATTTTTCTCCGGTTTGTTGATGGAAGCGATATACTTATCTATTCATCTTATACAAGTGTTGTAAACGCAAAAGTATCGGAAATGCTATTGTCGTTACTTTTATTATTGAAACTGTTTGTTAAATTAACTTTTTTGCATTATTTTGAATTATATATCTTTAGTTTTATTTCTCTATCTCAGAATACTGTGGCATCCCTAAAGAGTTTAAAGATATATTGTTATACGAATGTCAAAATTTGAAACGAGATCCGCCTATATGTCACCTTTAAAGTCCTTAACCGGCAACAATTATCCCCATTGCGAAAGTAAAACAAATGAAAAAGAATTACACCTTTATCAAACCGAAGCTTTGAATTGTCACCCGAATCACGTCATCAATAATTTTTTCCCTCCGCTTATTTTTAGCCCCGATGCGGCGATCAGACCGTTCCGATATTAATTTATAATTAATTGCCGCACCTACTCGGTGAAACCTGAAACCCAGATCGTCACTTGGGCCGTTTAAGTTTCATTAGTTGTGAGGCGTAATTTAAAAGAAGACGGAAGGAAAAAAGTTTGAGGCTCATTTTGTGATCGATTTTAATTAAGTTTGTTACTCTCTCTGACGGTTTATTAATGCCCGCAATCAATATCTTATTTTCTGTCGATATATATTGAGTTTCTTTCCTGTTTTGTGTGTTTCACGATATTTTAAAAATAGTCTTTATTTGCATATCATGATATGGTTTTGGAAACGTTCCTTTTTAAATAAGTAAGCTATAATAGTTTAAAAGTACATGCACAATTTAACCTAATTATAATCTGTGTAATAAAATGAAAGTAAAAAAACCCGGTTCATTACAGTCCCTGGACAAATTATTAGACGCACTGTATTTTTTTAGTAATGATGAAAACATACCAAAGAATGCCATTTCATTAAAAAAGATGTCGATATATGTATGAAGTATAGAAGATAGTATTTTTATTCAATAGCTTAAGTTTAGGAACACAAATGTCCTTCTAAAGGTATTTTGTTCATCATTGCATTGATTGATACATGAAATCTTGCAGTGCGTCTAATAATTTGTCATGGACTGTATATTGAGTTTCTTTGCTGTGTTTGTGTTTTCACGATATTTTAAAAATAGTCTTTATTTGCATATCATGATATGGTTTTGGAAACGTTCCTTTTTAAATAAGTAAGCTATAATAGTTTAAAAGTACATGCACAATTTAACCTAATTATAATCTGTGTAATAAAATGAAAGTAAAAAAACCCGGTTCATTACAGTCCCTGGACAAATTATTAGACGCACTGTATTTTTTTAGTAATGATGAAAACATACCAAAGAATGCCATTTCATTAAAAAAGATGTCGATATATGTATGAAGTATAGCAGATAGTATTTTCTATTCAATAGCTTAAGTTTAGGAACACAAATGTCCTTCTAAAGGTATTTTGTTCATAATTGCAATGATAGATACATGAAATCTTGCAGTGCGTCTAATAATTTGTCATGGGACTGTATATTGAGTTTCTTTGCTGTGTTGTGTTTTTCACGATATTTTAAAAATAGTCTTTATTTGCATATCATGATATGGTTTTGGAAACGTTTCTTTTTAAATAAAAAAGCTATAATAGTTTTTTGCTGAATAAGGCGGCCTGCTTCTTATCAGCAAATGTTCTGTGGTTTTAATGATTAACACGACTAGGCATTGAAATGCAACACAACTTTAATAATCATCCAAACATCAACAAAACATAAAAATAAAAGGTAGCTACTCGTAAACTAAATCATATCAAGTAACATCAAAATAGATTGAGGGTTTCCAAACATAGTTACGGTTATTATATACAGAAAGTGTCAGTTACAAGTACAGTGTGAAGTACAATGATTTGCATATGTATAAACCAGATCCACCACAGTTTAAAAGTACATGCACAATTTAACCTAATTATAATCTGTGTAATAATGAAAGTAAAAAAACCCGGTTCATTACATTTGCCACATTTTTGAACCAACACGAGCACATTGAATTTCGTAAACAGGTAATGTAGAATACGATAACAGTTGAAAACTTTAAAAAAAATTTAAAGGAGTCACTTATTAAAATTTTACAAACTTTCGATGTCGATAAAATCAATGGGGTTTTCCAATTATTATACACTGAACTGCAAATATAATGTATAAATAAATGAAAAATAATGCATGAATATTTCAATTACTTGTCTTTTCCTTTATATGTGTTAAATATTAGTTTCAAGGAAATTTTATGCGAAAAATGTGGTTTTTATATCTACGTTTCATATTTTCAGCAGATGCATATGACACTTGAGCAGGTATACCAAAAATCCATTTATGAAAATTCCGTGTATCCGTATTTAAAAATTACAGATAATTTTTTTCAATTTTCGCATGTTTGTTGTTTTAATCCGAGTAGTGTCGTATATTTTAACTAGAAAAAAACTAAACTACGATATTTAAACATTTGTTATACCAATATTCCACCCAAAAATATCCAAAGATGTTTTTATTTTAAATTAAAATCTTGATTGAAATTATAATTTTACAAACATTATATGAAAACTAATAAAGTTTCGATTATAAAACCTGCTACTTATATATTATTTATATCTAAGCAGCAGTTTTATCACACTTTTTATTCTTTTCCAAAAACCAAACAAAAATGAACTTGTAAATGTAAACAAACTTTCGTCAGAAAAATTTTGTTTATATATAATTTATTTCGGTTTATTTATTAAACAGTGAAAGTACAAAATAAAACAATAATTTATTCATTTGAAAATAATTACCTCTAGGGCATTTCATAATAGACAAAAACAAAATAAATAAATAGAAATGTAGGGAATGTCTTAGAATAATTTATTTGGATTATTTTAAAACAAAATGGTTTCAATGCGATTCGTAATTTAAAAATTCCTTGTAAACTTATCACAATAACAATATTCATTTACAATTAAAACAAACTGATTGTGTTTTATTTAATATTTTGAAATGTTGTCAATTTAATATTTTCTTAAGTTTTTATTTAGAAACATCGAATTGTCCGAACGAAGATTTTCAAACTAATGTGTTGAGATGACATAAATAACAAAAGTTAAACACATCAAACAACTATTATTATTGTAGAAATGCAGCTGAAGTTGATTGTTTATCGTGCCGTTTATATTTTCTTTCTACTTGAAATGAACTTCTTATAAAATGACTAACATGTATTTAAATAAAGTTGGTTCAATAATTTAAAAATTTTAGATGCGGAATTTGAGGTTAATTTCATTTTTAAAAAATGTATATTGTTTCTTTTTTTCATTTCTAAATATGTATTTCATAAAAATAATATTTTGAAAATTAGAATAATATTATAAGAAAGAGTTTCTACTTAATGTTTATAGTTTACAGAAAAATTTTATATTTTGTTTAATGAATCCCAATTTTAAATTATTGAATCTATATATATATAAAATGCAAAGTCCTGACTGACTCACTGACGTATCAACGCCCAGCCCAAACTAGTGGAGGTACAGCTACCAAATTTTAGGAAAATATTCATTTTATATCGTAGGTGTCATTTAAGAAGCGATTTTTCGAAATTCGAACCCAAACGGTGTAGGAGTGTAAAACGTGATCTGATTTCTCCATAGGAATAGCATTGTAAGATTAGAATTTATACTTTTTTTTTCAATTTAAAAGAAATTTCAGCGCGTTCAGCGTGAACGAAAGTTAAATATAAACACGTAAGAGCAAGTGAGTTTAATTTGTAGGATTATTATATGAATATCATTATTTTATTTTATTTATTGAATTTAAATCTTGTTATTTTTTGTTTCCGAATTTAATTTAATTGATATTTACAAATTTTAAGAAATGAAGATATTGGTAGGCTTTGCCTTAAATCTTGTATAGCCTACCTTTCTTTAAACCGGGTCTAAAAACCCATCTCTGTGTTTCCGGCGGACAAACCATTGACCTGTAAGCCAGTCATTCATCCCAAATTGATACATCAGCCGCCTATCAGCACGCTGCAATATTCCTTTATAAAAGAACACTCTCCCCGCCGTAGAGACCACTCTATAATTCTGCAGAATGGAATCATAGCCTTTGTGGAATCATCTGTAAAGTACCGAAATCGCCCACATTTCGACTGTGTCCCTTTCCTCTTTATTTTACAATAAGAAAGCCTTTATAAAATAAAGAAATGTCACAATCAAAGAACATTTAACAGCCACTTTAATTGAACGATCATAAAATTTTGTATATTTTTCTTAAATTTACCCAAAAACTCGTAATGGACAGCTAAGTAATTTTGTCGCCTACAATGCGAACTGATCATCAAAATTCTTACTAACCTTTCCGAAGGCTTCAACCTACTGCATTATCCTTCATTATCCGAAATTTCTAAATCAATTTATAATAGATCTTACCCTAGCATATTAGTCTTATAAATTTATTCTAGTGTATCTTAAACCTGGTAATGTCCATATCTTTCTTTAAATCGGGTCTAAAAACCCATCTCTACGTTCCCGGCGGACAAACCATTGACCTATTAGCCAGTCATTCATCCCAAATTGATACATCGGCCGCCTATCAGCACATTGTTTACGGAGCAATATCCCTTTATAGAAGAACACTCTCCCCACTATAGAGACCACTCCATAATTCTGTAGAGTGGAATAATAGCTTTGGTGGAATCATCTATAAAGTACCGAAATCGCCCACCACATTTCAACTGTCCTTACCGTTGTATTTATGCATAAGAAATCTTATATGAAACAAAGAAATGTCTCAATCACGATCATATACGAGTTATTTTAATTGACAAATCCTAAATGTTTAGATATTTTTCTTAAATTTAATCGAAGGCAAAGTAATTGTGTCGCCAACAGTGCGAACGATCATCAGAATTCTTCCAAAGGCTCTAACCTAGGTACTGTATCATTCATCCGAAATTTACAAAACAAATTATGATGCATCTTACCCTAACATATTAGTCTTATAAATTTATTCTTGTTTACCTTAAACCTAGTAAAGTCTCTATACCTTTCTTTAAACCCGGTCTAAAAACCCATCTCTATGTTCCCTGCGGACAAACCATTGACCTATTAGCCAGACATTCATCCCAAATTGATACATCAGCACGTTGTTTAAGGAGCAATATCCCTTTATGGAAGTACACTCTCCGCACCGTAGAGACCACTCTATAATTCTGTAGAGTGGAATCATAGCCTTGGTGGAATCATCTGTAAAGTACCAAAATCGCCCACATTTCGACTGTGTCCTTTGCCTCTTTATAGGCCACGTGAGATCTTGGTCTTCCTTCCAACAGGTGAAATGTGTTGCCATAGAAACAGTGCGGTGGAATTACAAGTATGCGTTGCATGTATAAGTACGTGTACCGCCCTGGGATGGAAGTGTACCGACCCCCTTGAGAGGACCATGTTGAAAGTCTTTGAAATATTCAGGGTTGGTCTCTTGGGGGGTGGAGGGAGCTTTCATAAAAGTGCCGCTGTCGTTTTTTTAGCTCTTCGTATCTCATGGTTTCAAGAAGTTGTAACTGACTTTTTTGTCTAGCAGAATTTCAAATTTATATAGTCACATTTTTTTAAATGCACAAAATCAAAATTCAAAAAATTCTGAATTATATGTACGGGTAAAACATGGTTAAGCTGCAATTTAGAAAATTATGCATGTATAGGCAAGATAATATATAGATAGGTTATTTTCTCACACGTGTACTACAAATCAGCAGTGTAAAAAAAGAACATATGAAATTTTATTGTTTTAGTATGTTATAGTATGCATGTTTAGTATGTTATAGTATGTATGTTTAGTATGTTATAGTATGTATGTTTAGTATGTTATAGTATGTATGTTTAGTATGTTATAGTATGTATGTTTAGTATGTTATAGTATGTTTTGTTTTATTGTTTTGTATTTTATTGTTTAAAAAGTTTTTTCCTCCGATTCAAACATGAACCATTACCAAAAATTACAATATACACTCTTAAAACAAACGAGCGAATTAAACTCAGTCTTAGTTAATTTCCACTCCTTTCCGTGCCGAAAATGCACTTCCCCTTTAGGAGTGGATTTCACTCTTTTGGCGGAGTGTGTAAAAGAAATAAAAGAAAACAATCTACGTCCTACACTCTTAAAACGAGCGGTTTTAACTCAGTCTTAGTTAATTTCCACTCCTTTCCGGTGCCGAAAATGCACTTCCCCTATAGGAGTGGATTTCACTCTTTTGTTTTAAGAGTGTAGATGATAGTACGACGCTCATTAACAAAAAAAATGAACTGAAGCCATTGCTAAGTAATTGCATAAGTAAAAAGAAAAAGTAGAAGTTAGTAATATGATTTTTTTGCTCTATGAGTGCTAAGTTGGATGAATGGAATTTCATATTTTCTTTTAAAAAAAATAAGTTGATGAGTTAGTTTTTAAAAAAAATATTAATGTGGTACGTGAGCATTTTCTCCGTTGTGTAAACATTTATTTCTTCGTTACCAAACTTATAAAACAAGCCTAACTTTAAATTTCCCCACAAAAACCCATATATCTGACCTATATAATGTATATTTCTGTATTATACATCATAGTTTCCCATAATATCCCTCAAAAACTGTCGAGTATATAGTACCATTCCTATCAAACCAATTCCACATCCATCCCTTTCCTTGCGATTTTTTTTCTGTTATTATTAATATTTCTACCTCTCTCTTACTCCCTTTTTACCTTCCTTTTTAACGGCTTATTCGGCAGTCATCCATTTGGAGGTATTCTCACTGTCATTAAGAATTTGTCTTTTCATTAGTTTTATGGACCTCGACGTTTTAATGGGCGGGGGAGGGAAGGGGGGTCCCGGGAGGACGGATTCTCTCTCTCCTCTTCCATCCTTTCCCTCTCCATCCTCCGAGTGAAGGGGAGTTTGCCGATCCCAACAGAGGATCCAGTTTGGTAACACATACGAACTTTTTGGCAATTTGGTTAGTTTAACCTTCCGAAAGGTCTGGCCTTGGGCAAAAATAAATGGTGGTTTTCACAGCATAAATTTTGAAAATAAATTTATTTCAAAAAATTATTTGTTGAACACAATTGAAGAGTACAGGGGAAGAACCGCTTGATTTATTAGGAGTAGTCCCGTAATTGTATCTGCTTGGCGGACATTGGCGACAGGAAGCCGGTTTTCTTTTCGGTTCTTCTTTCGCGGTACAAACGTGTGACTCGCATCCGCTGATCTCTGGCGTAAATCAGGGTTGGAGAGAAAAACAAAGTGAGTAACCGATTTCCTCACACCAGTTTAGGCGATGACTCGCTTTCATCGCCAAAGAGGCCTGATGAGGAAAGTTTTCTACGAAATTAAGCGGTTTTTCCCCTGTACTCTTCAATTTTAATTAGTTCTATTTTTGATGATATGATCCTAAAATCATTTCTAAATGAAAAAAAAGTGCTTTGTTAATAAAAATGTATTAGTATCTATAAAATTTTGAAATTTAAAGTTATTGTAAGAAATGCATGCACAAAATACGGAGATTAAAGATTTGGTTAGCTACTACAGGTAGGTGATTGTAGTAGGCCTGTAAGGGGGATGTGACAATGATGAACAATGTAATGTTAAATTTATCGTGGCACTGAAAATCGTTTTGGTAAAAAAAAGCAATAGACTGCCGTTAGCAGGTAAATTGCAGTATGTAGACTGACAACTTGGACCACTGTTGTAAGCACTCAATAACTCTAACCTATAAGAGAGCATGTGGAAAGACTGATTATTTCCGAACAAAAATGGTCTAATTAATTATTGTGGTTACTGATGTTCACCTGCCCACGGCAGGAGATCAACAGAATATGGTCAGAAACAAGAAATTGTTCTATATTGGATCTATACAGGACCAAAACAATTTTATATGAATCAATACGGAACATTTTGTTATCGCATGGTTGGAAACAGACAATTTATGTAATGATAAATTGGGTTACTATTTATCACTTTTCGACGTTAGGTAAAAACCTAAATTTCATTTGAGGAACTTTTTTTCCATATTTCGTAATTTTTGTATTCATTCGTCAGTACTAAGCTTTAACTATTATAATTTAAACAATTATTGCATTTTAATTTTTCGTAGTTCGTATGTTAAAGAATTGCACTTAAAAGTGAAAACTTTTTCTGAGCAATAATTTTGCTAAAGATGGGTTGTGGAAAATGTAAAATTCTTGTTGCCTAGCTTATACTATAAGATTCAGATATGATGGAGTTTTATTTTCGTAAAAACTTTCTATTTAAATTTAACGCCAAAGCAAATATAACGCTATAAATTACTATAAAATCTATACATTTTTGATGCATCCTGGTGCCAAATAAAGAAAAATATCGAAAAAAATATAAGCAATAAAACACAAAAATATCGAAATGCGCTAAATTAAAAATAAAAACCCAATATCATTGGTCTTCATCTATGTCGGTGGAATTTTCGACTAGAATCGGCACATTCGCCAACTGCGTGTCGCGTAATGAAGGAAGATGGGTACACGAGGGACTTAAAAGGCGGGGAAAGAAAAATAATAATAATAAAGGGAGAGAGCAAAAAAAAACGAGCAAAATTATACTATCTCCTCTCTCTTTTCTCTCTCTCCTAGAGAGAGAGCTAGACCTCTCTCCAGGGGGAATTTATCTATTAAATATATATCTGGAGGAAATAGATGGGTGATGCTTCTGGGAATCCCGTCGTCATGGCAACCAGGCATGCAAATGACGTGGGAGAGCCAAAGAAAAGGATTACCGTCACCGCCAAGGGAGAAAGAAAAGAAGAGCAGTTGCTAAGGTAATAACCCGTTGTAGAGAATATTTAAATTTTTGAGGTGTAGGGTGTATGTTTTGGAGAGACACCTGAACACAGTCAAAACGGATCTCGGACCATTTTGGCTCTGAAACATTTATTTATTTCAACAACTTGATGTCTGTTTTCTTGGTGGAGCGTTTTGGGCCAAAAATGACCCAAGTCAGAAGTGGGATTGAGTCAATGTAGGACTAACTGGACAATGTTGTCGATGTGCAGTGTAAAAATACCAAGTCCACAACTGAATTGAACCACTGTCACTCTGCAAGCCCTTAGTCCCAGAAAGTTATGCGTTTTGGCTGAAATTGAGAATAGAAGTGGCCTTAGTCGAATTTGGACTTAGCTGTTCCGGCGGTAGTTAGAGGACTTAGAGTTAGAGGGAAAAAATATATTCTGACATCAAGGTCTCTGGAGCAATGTGTGACTTTGAAGAGAAAGGGTCAGCTAGCTTGCAAACATGCGACCGCGGGTAGCTTAAGTTTTAAGTATGAAGAATCTACAGGAACCAGGATTCTGTCAGCAACTAGGGATTGCGCAGTGTGTCGGAGTATGTCAAAACAGGGAACTGTTTGTGGTTCGGTATTTATGCGATTTGCATTTTAATGAGTTGGTGAAGTTTCGGATATGTCTGAACTTGGAAGTCTCAGAGGCATAAATTTATTTTTGCGACTTCACAAGTACAGATATACACTGAAGGTCCCAAAAAATTATTTACACACATATCTATATGCCTTTTACAACTGTTTGCTATGAATGCCACAGTAGTTTATCAGTGCATAAAAGGTTCGACAAATGCTGTGGATAGAACATGTCTAAGACAGTTCCACTACACACTTTTTATATTTTTTTTGGTACAAAAAAATATAAATATGTAATAGAAATGTTCCGGTCTTCGGCTAGCATTCATTACAAAGGTATAAAAGGTTCGACAATTATCTTGAGCATATAGTGACATGGTAAGTTCTATATAATACACAGCGGTCCCATTTGCTGAACAGCTTCTGGACGTATATAATAAAACCTCCGTGGGGAAAATTCCAAAACAGCCGAGCTTAAGGATGCTATTTTTTCAACCGTAGTATAAGTAAGGATAATGTGTTTACTTTGTCCAGAAAATGCTAATTTGAAGGATATTATTCAACCACTGATAAATTCCGTCATTTACGATCATTTTTAGGTTCTTTTTATTATTTTTAATTAAAGGATTGTCAAATAATTTTCAGTTATTACTGCAGTATTAATCAGAATGTTAAAATGTTATAAATTTGCTTAAAATATTTTAGGAATGCTGCTTTTTTTTATTATGGTAAAAATGAAACAATTTAAAGAAACCATTGAGTTTTCTGACAATCTTTCTCGAAGTATATAAATATCAAAATTGTTTTATAAATTTTGCAAATATATATTTTTTCAAAAACATAAACGTGGTTTATCAAAAAAGGGAAAAAAATATCGCCTTTAATATAGCCCGAAATATATAGGATGAGTATAGGAAAGGAAGATTGATAGCCATTTGTCTTAGCAAGAAATAATAAAAATAATATCTGTCAGCAGATTATTTATTGCATTACTGTTGAGCACAGCTAGATCGCTTGCAGTTTTTTAAAAGATAAATCATATGATCAATAAATGCTTCAGCCTCTTACGTTCTGCGTTACCCCAATTTAATACCTTTAGAAATATGCTTAAAAAAATCTTTAAAATCTAAAATTGGTTATTTTTAAAAAATTGTGAGTTTTAAAAAGTTAGTTTAAAAAATGCAAAATTAAATTAGGTGTATTATTTTAGGTAAAGTCTTAGAAAGCTAAGTTTTTACAATTGATTTCATTACACGTACAAAAATAATACTCACAAATTTGACAATTGGCTTGCTTCATATGACGTATTCTTCAGCTTTCTTTTTTGCTTTTCCTTCGATAAAGTGCTCCAATCGGTGCTCTTTTTCCACGTGACATTGATCACGTGACAAGACTCGAAATGATACTAGTTTTCAAAACTAATTTTACAGTTCAGCACCATTATATTAATTGAAATCGTTTACTTGTTCAGTTTTACATTAATAAAACAAAATTTTGATCAACACTTAAAAAAAACAAGTTTTAAAAAAATTCATTCCAATTATGAAATTTCGAATAAACTTGAAGATAGTATCAGAACTCAGAATACAAAAAATATAAGTCAAATTAAAAAAGGTATCGAACGTAGTACAATACTTTTCTTTAAAAAGTTATAATGTAGAAGTAATTACTAATCAAAAAGTCAGAAAAGAGGCAAAAATTATTCACAAATACTGTATTAAATAAATAGGATATTCAAACCATGGTAATTAAACTTCTAAAATTTAGCCGAAATTAAAAATTAAATTATTATTGATAGAAAAATAAAATAACATGTGGGGAAGTTTTTGGGTGAAGGCAGTGAAATTTTTTTTGTCTAAAAGTTTCAAAATTGTTACAAAAAGGTATCAACAGGGGGCAGTCGCTGTATGCTGTTTCAATGATTTATTACATGTAAAAGTAATTTTTCCGTAAAATTCAGCCACAACTCTATTAAATACCAAAATATTATAGTGTATATAAACTTTATAGTAATATAGAATTATTAAATATTATATGCTAAATATTATAATAAATATAATATCCCTAATTTTCTTTTACTCATACTTGAAAAGATTATTCTTATATTAAAATGATTTCGTGCGAAAAATGTATTGCAAGGCATAAACCTATTGAAATATATTTAAACAATAATAATTAACAAAAACTACATGTCATTTTGCAATTTAATGTTATCATTTAATTCAAATTAATTTTTTTGTCACATTAAAAATATCAAATTTTTGCAGAAATATTTCTGATAGCAGTTGTGTACGGTAATTATTCCCATGGAGCAGAAAAAGACTTTCGATCGCCCTTAAAAAGCTGCATTTTATTTAAATTCGTATCTCAGGCCTCAGGCTACATGAGAATCGATACTTCATATTGGATGCTTTGTATATTTTCTACTATTTATACGACTAGTAATGTTAAAAATAATTTTTACATTCAACTCTATTGATTTCTTTCTTTTTAATAGCAAAAATGTATTCTATTTTTTTCCATACACAAAACATTAGAGGAGAAATATTGTCGGGGTCCTTTCAAGTTTCAATTACTCCCACTAGATGTCGCTAGTACAAATTTGATTATCTCAGCTTTGTCACCGAGAAAGCTGGGCAATGATTTTTTAGTGACACTGACAGTATAAATTTTATTTTCTATATATTTAACGTTTTGTCCGAGTCTGACAATACTTAAGATCTGATTTAAAAAACTTCACATGATAGATAAAAATTGTAAATATCACAGTACGTTTAGAAAACGCACTTTTTACAACATTTTACCTTAAAATGTTTAAGTTAATTCGTTAAAACATAAAATTTTTGGCTACTTCTGAAAGTGATTTTTAATTATTTTATAAATGAGTTTTGTTTGGAGTCCCACTTTGCTACTAAAAATAGACAAACACTACTTGCATCTATGTCAAAGCAATGCAGCAACTTCTCATCAAATACCTCGATCTTGAGAATCGCAAAGCAAACACTTACAAAAGCCTCGATCATGTCAGTATGTACAAATACTCTTACCTCTTTAGCTTTGAAATAATGAATCAATGCTACTGCTGAGGCCAATTAGAATCGCTACATATAAAAGGGGTTAAAATTCATTGGCGAACTTCCCGCTACGATTCTTCTCTTCAACAGTTTAGTGAAAGAAGTAGTGTGTACGGAAATCCTTCAGTGGACTTCACGCCTTTTTTTTTACATTTAACGATTCAATTGTTAGCTAAACAGTGGTTGTATGTGCTTACCCCATGCTGCCTGCCATTTTTTTTTTCTTTTGTGTGTTTCTAACCTCTTCTATTTATTTTTGTAGAGTTTTTTAAAATTTTGTTTCTTTTAACGCTCTAGCTGCGAGAAGAAAATAGTAAATATGAAACCCCTCTTTCACTTGTTTTCCTTTTTTTCTTAACATCTAGTTACTTGTAAGTTATAATGCTTTTAATTTAATAGAATAAACATATACCGTTGGTTATTGCTCTTTGAGTCTACTTGCAGATCCTATAAAATATGAACATTTTACTTGCATCCCGAAACTAACATACTCGTTGTTAAAGTGTTGTTTCAAAAATTTCTTAGGGATTTCATGGATTTAACTCGCTGTGATGAAATAAAAACAATCTTTAAAACATCTAAAAAGTTAATATAACCTAACAAAACCTTAAGCAAAATGTTATAAAATATGACATGCTAACATTTATTGCAGAAATTGTTCCACGTATTCATATCGAAATATGAATGACATACTTAAAAATAAACTCGTATATTTTATGATTCAGGAATTAATGTGCTTCATTAAGCTATTTTTGAAAATCATTTCTTTAAAATATAAATTTTTTTAACGAAACATAAACTCTTAAAAAATTAATAAACGTTATATGTTAGCGAAAATGTGTTCACACTGTTAAAAATTTTGTGCTTGGTTTCACCATGATATTGGTTCCTATAGGTGTGTGGTGAAACGTTCCACCCACCATATTTTTGGTATTCGATTGAACCACTTCTCATGTTTTTGTTTCCAAATCCAGAAAAATGGTTCAAAGAAAAACCGAAAAAAAGGTGAAACATTTCACCACACAGCCATTGCAGCTACTAGGAACCAATATCATGGTGATAAACCAAGCACAACATTTTTAACAGTGCAGTATAAATGACCGACGTGTGAACTCGTGAACAGTATAAGTTCATTAGTATTTTCTTTTCATTCGTAGGAATCGAGAGCAACTCAACGTTGGACTCACCACTTTTTGAGAACTCCGTAGAGGTAACATCGAACACATGTCATCTGGACATCGAAAACAGTCCGGAATCAGGTAAATATTCATTATTTATTAACAAATTAAACATTTCTCCGCTATAACGAATTTTTAAAATTATACCGGTTTTCAATACTTTATTCTCTCACCGATTAGTACATATGATCAAAACCCTATATTTGAAAGAAAAAAAAGCAGTATTTAATGAAAATTAATTTACTTAATATTTGAGAGAGACCCCCAAAACTTAATACATAAAATGATTTTTTGTGGTATGTCATTATTTTCAGCTGGATTTTGCATAGGGGGGTGTTTTTTTTATACTATTGTTATTAAAGTTTAAGGGGTAGGGGGTAGGTACATATATATTCCGGCTTGTGTGCTTGATCAGAGACCAGCTTATGAAGCCTCCGTCAAGTAAGACAGACACAGAAAAAAAATTTACTGTCACAGAGAAAGGAATATACTTCCAGGGCGAAGGAGGGAATCGAACCCGCACCCGTTACAGCTCGCAGACTGCTAGCGTAGTGGTCCAAACCACTAGGCCATCCGGGCCCCAATAAAGTTTAAACTTTACATATTTTAAAGTAATCATTAATCGCACTAATATTCATATTTTCTATTTATTTTCACAATCATGAACTATAAAAGAGAGATGTGAGCCTATTAAACAGAATTATACTTATTTTTTTTCTTATTGTGAAAAATTTTGTTGTTGTTGCTAAACCTTCAAGACCTAGCAGCAGCTAGATCTGGTCTATGAGTCAATGTATTCTAGCAAAGTCAATAACGGAGAGTTTGGATTTCGATGACACTTGTTGCAAGTTGGAAAACTTTTGCAGCCTATGAAAAATGCTTATTTCCACTATCAACTAAGCGCTAGTT